>SJYA01002334.1:1461555-1580255 GCA_006410615.1 Neotragus moschatus
TAGAACTGGACATGGAACAACAGACTGGTTCCAGATAGGAAAAGGAGTACATCAAGGCTGTATACTGTCACCCTGCTTATTTAACTTCTATGCAGAGTACATCATCAGAAATGCTGGGCTGGAAGAAGCACAAGCTGGAATCAAGATTGCCAGGAGAAATATCAATAACCTCAGATATACAGATGATACACTTAAGGCAGAAAGTGAAGAGGAACTAAAAAGCCTGTTGATGAATGTGAAAGAGGAATTTGAAAAAGTTGGCTTAAAGCTCAACATTCAGAAAACGAAAATCATGGCATCTAGTCCCATCACTTCATGGGAAATAGATGGATAAACAGTGGCTGACTTTATTTTCTGGGGCTGCAAAATCACTGCAGATGGTAATTGCAGCCATGAAATTAAAAGATGCTTACTCCTTGGAATGGAAGTTATGACCAACCTAGGTAGCATATTAAAAAGCAGAGATGTTACTTTGCTAACAAAGGTCTATCTAGTCAAGGCTATGGTTTTTCCAGTAGTCATGTATGGATGTGAGAGTTGCACTGTGAAGAAAGCTGAGCACCGAAGAATTGATCCTTTTGAACTGCAGTGTTGGAGAAGACTCTTGAGAGTCCCTTGGACTGCAAGGAGATCCAACAAGTCCATCCTAAAGGAGATCAGTCCTGGGTGTTCACTGGTAGGACTGATGCTGAGGCTAAAATTCCAGTACTTTGGCCACCTCATGCGAAGAGTTGAGTCATTGGAAAAGACCCTGATGCTGGAAGGGATTGGGGGCAGGAGAAGGGGACGACAGAGGATGAGATGGCTGGATGGCATCGCCAACTCGATGGACATGAATTTGAGTGAACTCTGGGAGTTGGAGGCCTGGCGTGCTGCGATTCATGGGGTTGCAAAGAGTCGGACATGACTGAGCGATTGAACTGAACTGAACTGAAGGTGGCTTTCAGGATGGTGGCCCTGGTGGTAGTGAGAAGTGATTAGATATATTTTAACTATAAGTGATAACAATAGAATGGCTATTGGATTCAATATGGGTCATGAAAAGTGAGAGAAATTAAAAAAAAAATCCCTTTATCTTTTGGAGTAGTGCAACTAAATGATAATTTTGTTCTTCATTGAGATGGATGGACCAAGTTAGGAGCTAGTTTCTGGGAAATGGCAGTGGATTGTGTATGTTGAATTTATAATGCATACTGCACATTCAAGTGGACATGCCAGGATGGCAGTTGAACTGATGAACTGGCATTGACGACTGGGTTGTGCGTAAAGCTCTAAGAAGGCAGTGAGTATAGTTCAAGAAGAAAGGACATCTAAAGGTTGAACTCAGGAGCACTACAACTTTTAAAAGTCAAATGAGCGTAAAGTGAGAACATAATGGTGGAAAAGGAGCAGACAGAAAGGCAAGCAGAAGAACATGTGGTTTCCTAGAATTCAAGTGAAGACATTGTTCAAGAAATAAATGTAAAATCAATTGCTTTGAATGCTCCTGAGATTTCAGGAAACAATAATTGAAAATTTCACGTCTGGCAATATCAGGGGAATGATGAGTAAAGTAACAGTTTATTTTGGATACTGTAGGTAAAATAAAAGGTGAATGGGATGGGTTTAGGAGAGACTAGAGCATCAGGAATTGCAGATAGTAAATATAAGCAACTTTTGGGAAAGTTTTGCTATAAAGGGAAGCAGAGGAATAAGGTAGTATTGGATAGGAAAATTGAATCACAACTCTGTGCTTTGTTGTTGTTATTGCTGATGCTGTTATTTCTTCAGATGGGAGACATTTCAATATATTCATAGCTTGATAGTAATTTCCAACTAGAAGTTTGAAAAATAAAAAAAATGATGATGCGAGAGATAAAGAAATGAATTGTGATAGATTCCTTGAATAAATAGGTAAACAAATATTCTCTTGAGTGTTTTAGCTGCCTTAGGAGCAGAAAGACTTTTAGGTAAGAGAAAGTAGAACACAGATGTAGAGAAGTTATAGATTCAGAGGGGGCTCATAAAGAAATCATCCTCAGATTTCTTCTTATTTCTCAGTTAAATGAGCAAATTTATCATCTGAGAAAGAGGAGAAAGAATAATGTATCAGAGAAGAAAGAAGGTGTAAAATGGTACGCACTTAAAATAGAATATAAAGTCCATGCTGAATTCCTTCTGAATGTATTTTATTTGTTTGTTTATTTTTGTTGTTGTTTGTTTGTTTGTTTTAAAAGCTTTTATTTTGTATTTGAGTATAGCTGATTAACAAACAATGTTGTGATAGTTACAGGTGAACAGCCAAATGACTTAGCCATACATATGCATGAATGTATTTTAAATTCCTTTTAAATTCCAAAATCAAGTTACTATTTGATACAGCCTCAGTCTATATCTGTATCTTCATCTGCAACCACTCTCTACTTCTTTTTCTCACTCTTTTACGAAATCATCAAATTCAGCAACCCTTAAAAAAAGCACAACACAAACAGATACCATCGAAAGAAACTTATTCCAACTTTAGAAAAGTAATATATTACTATAGTTCACTCACATTAGATAGATTAAAAACATGATACTCTACATATAAACATAGTCTTTGACCAAATGTAGCCTTCACTTAAAGTTAAATTGTATTAAATATAAATAATTGGACAGTCCTTTAATATTGTATAATATAATGCAATATTGTTATTCAGTGTCCAACTCTTTGTGACCTCATGGGTTGCAACATACCAGGCTTCCCTGTCCCTCACTATCTCCTAGAGTTTGCCCAAGTTCATGTTCATTGCATCAGAGATGCCATCCAGCCATCTCATCCTCTGATGCCCTCTTCTCTTTCTGCCCTTGATCTTTCCCAGCAACAGGAATTTTTCCAATGAGTCATCTGTTCGCATCAGGTGACCAAAATACTAGAGCTTCAGTTTCAGTGTCAGTCCTTCCAGTGAATATTCAGGTTTCATCTCCCTTAAGATTGACTGGTTTGATCTCCTTGCTATCCAAGGGAGTTTTATGAGTCTTTTCCTGAAATTAATATATTATTGATACGATTAACATAGTATAATCAACACAATATAATTAATGTTATATGGTAAGTGTAATAATACACCATGATAAAGCAATAAAAATTCACTGTTAAAGTTAAGAACAATACAGAGATATACCACTATTATTATTATGTATTATTATAATAGGTCTGAAAGTAATAGTCTATTTAATTAGACTACACAAATAGCAACACAAAAGCTGTAATATTAACAGATATATAATGAAAGAACCAACACAATCATTATGGTGTGTATGAATGAATTTGTAGAATAACCGCTATCTCCCTTGCTCCCTCGAAGAAAAGCTGTGACAAACCTAGACAATGTATTTAAAAGCAGAGACATTACTTTGCCAAAGATGGTCCATCTAGTCAAAGCTATGGTTTTTCCAGTAGTCGTATACAGATATGAGGGTTGGACTATAAAGAAAGCTGAGTGCTGAACAACTGATGTTTTTGAACTGTGGTGTTGGAGAAGACTCTTGAGAGTCCCTTGGACTGCAAGGAGATCAAACCAGTGAATCCTAAAGGAAATCAACCCCAAATATTCATTGGAAGGACCGGTGCTGAAGCTGAAACTCCAATACTTTGACAACCTGATGTGAAGAACTGACTCATTTGAAAAGACCCTGATGCTGGGAAAGATTGAAGGTGGGAGGAGAAGGGGAAGACAGAGGATGAGATGGTTGGATGGCATCATCAGTTCAATGGACATGAGTCTGAGCAAGCTCCAGGAGATGGTGAAGGACGGGAAGCCTGGTGTGCTGCAGTTTGTAGGGTCACAAAGGGTCAGACACGACTGAGCGACTGAACAGCAACATCTCACTTAAACCTAATGACCTTCTGAGACTGGTCCTGTTTTTCTTTTCCTGAGTCTAGTAGATGAGATAACTGAGAGTAAAAGAGTGAGCATGATATAAGTATTGATTATCCATGTGTGATTCGAATTGAATGTAGATAATTTAAATCTAATTTGTACCACTCAAGATGTGAGCATGTGAAGAAGATGAAATATAGTAATACTAAAATTGAAAGGCTATCATCTTGTTTAAAAGTAGATGTGAGTGTAAGTCAAGATTTGCAAAGCCACACCAGTTTTTTGGCACCATTCAAATCATACTTAAAATAATGGTGAACATTTTACTACCAATTTGCCTCATTGTATTAGGCATGTCACTGAATGTGGGATGCCATTCCAAGTATTTTTGTGGAGTCTTCTTGGTATCATCTATAAATCACCCTCTCATACTAAATGGTACATTTTATTCCACATAGAAAAAAAAAGGAAAAAAAAAAAACAGAGTGGGAGAGAAAAGAGCAGAGTAAGTTTTTAAGACAGATGAAAATAAGTTATTACATTGAGTTTGAATATTTTTTTAAAAAAATGAATGTAAGAGCAGAATAAGATGTATATAGAGAAATTTATGATACATGGGAAAAAAATGTCTACTCAAAGAGCAATGGATTTCATCAAAACTGAATATAAGCTCAAAGTAAAAATTAAGGAACAGATGTCAACATTTTATATTTTTTAAAATAATAACCTATGACTATCAGAAGATCACTGAGTTTTAAATTAATCATAAAATATCCCTTAACTTTAATTATATTCTTAGTTAATTTAATTTGTTTAATTTATTCTTTTGATATGGCTCTAGGTGTGCTATTTTTAAGATGAAATTTATGATGTCTCTTCTCTTTAACTGATAAATACCTGTATAAATAAGACATGCTTTGGAAGCTTATACAAGAGTAGGTACGTGCCTGGATGTAGACAGGGTATCATGGATTAATTTCTAACTCTGCCATTTAATATTAATAGCTATATGACCAAACTTGTGAAAGCTGCTTGACTGACCTGTATTTCATTTTCTTCATCTGAGGTTGAGATAATAAAATTTTCTACCTCATAGGATGACCTGCAATTTAAACATGATAATACATGCAAAACAATTAAATCAATTCCTAGTCTTTATTAAGGTAAAATTGCAGTAACATTTGTGGGTGAGTGTGTGTATGTTTATTGCCATCTTACATGGCACAGATTTCTTTCATTAGTATTTTTGGAAAAAAATATCAATTTTAATTATCATGACAGAAAGAGTGAGTTAATGTACACTGAAGCACAGTGCATTCTGGATTCTTATTTAATCACATCCTTTATCCAGTCCATTAGCCTGCCTTTTTGATGCCGCTTATACTTAAAATATACCTAAAATTAACCATTCCTCATTATTCTTTCTCTTCACCCCCCTACAGGGTGCTCTCCACATGGTACTCATATAAAATGAATATATAGAGATCACTCTGGGTAGTTTTATTGCTCATTTTTTTTTTACAAGAAATTTGTTGCAAAACAAAACCACAGTGTTATTTAAGAAAAAATAACACCACTCTGAAATTTCAGTACTCTATTAAAATTGGTTAATAAATCCCAAATTCATATTTCAAAGATTCAAAAATGAAGACTAATAATTGTGCACAAAAAACATTAAATACATTAGAAATCTGACAGTCCTCCATCACCACATTAGCTTCAATATGGTAATGGCATAATTGGTGAAGCTGCACAGGATTCATGTGATTGATTCAAGGATACCTGGCCCGATTAAAATTTGAAGCTCTTCTTTAGAGTGTCTTTCTATCAGAGGTTCACAAATTTATGGAGAGAAAATGGCGTATGTTGATGCCTGGATGAGAACCAAAATATTATTCCTGAATCTTGAAAGAGGAATCAATTATGATTTGCTCTTTAGAGACATTTTAAATAAAAATTGTAATCAATACAAATAATAACTTATTCCAAAAGCAATTTATATCATTTTGTGTAAGATTATTTTATATTCTTTATTTCTTTTTAATTTTATTGAAGTACAGCTGATTGTAATGCTGTGTTAATTTCCTCTGTACAGCAAAGTGACTCAGGTATATGTATATACATATTCTTTTCCATATTATTTTCCATTATGGTTTGTCGCAGAATATTGAATATATCAATGGTTCCGTGTGTTACACAATAGGACCTTATTGATCATCCATCCTATATGTAAAATAGTTTGTCTCTGCTAATCCCAAATGTATATGGCTTTAGTTAAGAAACAAACCAATTCATGGGAAAAAAAACAAGTTCTAGTGTTCTATTGAAGGAAAAACACTACACTGGCTTATTGTTGTTGTCCGTTTAGTTGTTAAGTCTTGTCTGACTCTTGTGATCTTGTGGACTGCAGCCTGCCAGGCTCCTCTGTTCATGGAATTTCCCAGGAAAGAATACTGGAGTGTGTTGCCATTTCCTTCTCCAGGAGTTCTTCCCCACCCAGGGATCAAAGCCAGATCTCCTGAGCTACCACCCTATTTTAAGTCATGGCACTGTATACTTTAAATGAACTAAAATAAACAAGATAGCTAACAATAACCATTTCAAGTCCTCCCCTAACATTTAAAACCCATATTGTGTCTAGTTTAGACAACATTTTTCTTAATCAGAAAAGCTGTGTTTGTGAAACTGTCCAAGTCATAATACTATGTGTAGAAAAACCAAGTGGTTCTACAATTCTGTAGACCTGGAGCCCAGAAAACTGAGTGCCTTTCTTCTCTCTTTGGAAATCTTTGTGGCTTCCATTGCATATATAGCTGATCAATCAATACCATATGTTTTTCAAACTGTTACCGAATCATTCTAAACTCATTTTAGGTCATAATACCTTTAATAGCAATGCCACTTTTTAGTTTCTGCTGATAGGCATATGGATTGCACTAACCCAAGGGCCTCATAATTGTGGCAGGAAATCAATTTTTTCTGGGCCTATAGGTGCCCCTTATCATGCGCATACTAAATCAGTATAGTTGTAATCAGAGCTATGGAACTGTCTTAGTGAAAGTTAAAATCTCTGATTTTCAGTTTCCTCTTTTACAATATTGGAGGTTATCAGATGTGACAGAGACATAATTTTGTAGAGTAGTGATACTATTAGTAGGAATTTATGTCTTTTCTGAAAATAGTGAATTCTCAACAATAAAAAAGAAAGGTTTTATTATTGTAGAGCTTCTAATATGGTACAATTGCACTCATCTCACACGCTAGTAAAGTAATGCTCAAAATTCTCCAAGCCAGGCTTCAGCAATACGTGAACCATGAACTTCCAGATATTCAGGCTTGTTTTAGAAAAGGCAGAGGAACCAGAGATCAAATTGCCAACATCTGCTGGATCATCAAAAAAGCAAGAGAGTTCCAGAAAACATCTATTTCTCCTTTATTGACAATGCCAAAGCCTTTGACTTTGTGGATCACAATGAACTGTGGAAAATTCTGAAGGAGATGAGAATACCAGATCACCTGACTTGCCTCTTGAGAAACCTATATGCAGGTCAGGAAGCAACAGTTAGAACAGCAACAGTTAGAAGCAACAGTTTGGAACAACAGACTGGTTCCAAATAGGAAAAGGAGTATGTCAAGGCTGTATATTGTCACCCTGCTTATTTAAATTATATGTAGGGTACATCATGAGAAACACTGGGCTGGCAGAAGCACAAGCTGGAATCAAGATTGTCGGGAGAAATATCAATAACCTCAGATATGCAGATGACACCACCCTTATGGCAGAAAGTGAAGAAGAATTAAAGAGCCTCTTGATGAAAGTGAAAGAGGAGAGTGAAAAAGTTGGCTTAAATCTCAGCATTCAGAAAACTAAGATCATGGCATCTGGTCCCATCACTTCATGGCAAATAGGTGGGGAAAAAGTGGAAACAGTGGCTGGCTTTATTTTCTGGGGGCTCCAAAATAACAGCAGATGGTGATAGCAGTCATGAAATTAAAAGACAGTTGCTCCTTGGAAGGAAAGTTATGAGCAACCTAGACAGCATATTACAAAGCAGAGACATTACTTTGTCAACAAATGTCTGTCTAGTCAAGGCTATGGTTTTTCCTATAGTCACGTATGGGAGTGAGAGTTGGACTTTGAAGAAAGCTGAGTGCCGAAGAATTGATGCTTTTGAACTGTGGTGTTGGAGAAGACTTTTGAGACTCCTTTGGATTGCAAGGAGATCCAAACAGTCCATCCTGGAGGAGATCAGTCTGGGTGTTCATTGGAAGGACTGATGTGGAAGCTGAAACTTCAATTCTTTGGCCACCTGAAGGGAAGAGCTGACTCATTTGAAAAGACCCTGATTCTGGGAAAGACTGAGAGCAGGAGAAGGGGACAACAGATGATGAGACGGTTGGATGGCATCACTGATTCAATGGACATGGGTTTGGGAATATTCTGGCAGTTGGTGATGGACAGGAAAGTCTGGTATGCTGCAGTTCATGAGGTCGCAAAGAGTTGGGCACGACTGAGTGGCTGAACTGATACTGAATATGGCACAATAGATATTGCCACTTGTACTCTCTCTCTTTTTTTAATAGACAGAAGATTCCTTGTTTAATGTATTAAGCAACATATAATTCTGGTTTCCAATTATATGGATATAATACCTAAAATACCAGATCCTTAAAGCAGAGATATATATGCATTTACCTTTTTATTACTACCATTGATTACTGTTGAAATAAAATTAAATGAAGTGAGGTTACGTGGAGTAGCAATTGCTTACCCTCATAGAAGACCACCATCTTAGAGAATGCTTTGAGAGATGAGCTGATGAATTCCTTCAGTGACACTATAGAAAAAATGAAAGACTTGGGTTTTGAGAATAAGCAAGATTTCCCAGTAAAGGAGATGATTTCATTTAAAATCTCATTACTTAATATATCTGTGCTTGGAAAATTTCTCTTTCTCTCTCTTTTGATATGCTGCTAAGTCACTTCAGTCACGTCTGACTCTGTGCGACCCCATAGATGGTAGCCCACCAGGCTCCCCCGTCCCTGGGATTCTCCAGGCAAGAACGCTGGAGTGGGTTGCCATTTCCTTCTCCAATGCAGGGAAGTGAAAAGTGGAAGTGAAGTTGCTCAGCTGTGTCCGACTCTTAGTGACCCCATGGACTGCAGCCCCCCAGGCTCCTCTGTCCATGGGATTTTCCAGGCAAGAGTACTGGAGTGGGGTGCCATTACCTTTTCTGCTCTCTTGATACACACACACACACACACACACACACACACACACCATGTTTTTTTGAAAAATAATTTTGATAGATGCCATAATAGTCTGGTCTTTGCTTAGGGAGTAGATCTTGAGTGTTCACACCCTGCCTCCCAAAAGTGGTAATTATGTGAAATGATGATCACAGTTAATCTGACACATCCATCACCTCACACAATTACCACTTTTGGAAGAGGGAATGTAAACATTATAGCTATGTAAGTAATTTTATTTAACTTACATGCACAGTACATCATGTGAAATGCAAGGCTGAATGAAGTACAAGCTGGAATCAAGATTGCTGGGAGAAATATCAGTAAGCTCAGATATGCAGATGACACCACCCTTATGGAAGAAAGTGAAGTAGAACTAAAGAGCCTCTTGATGAAAGTAAAAGAGGAGAGTGAAAAAGTAGGCTTAAAACTCAACATTCAAAAAATAAAGATCATGGCATCTGGTCCCATCACTTCATGGCAAATAGATGGGGAAACAATGAAAACAATGAGAGGTTATTTTTTTGGGCTCCAAAATCACTGCAGATGGTAACTGCAGCCATGAAATTAAAAGATGTTTGCTTCTCGGAATAAAAGCTATGGCCAAATTAGACAACATATTAAAAAAACAGACATTTTGCCAACAAAGGTCCATCTAGTCAAAGCTATGGTTTTCCAGTAGTCATGTATGGATGTGAGAACTGGACTGTAAAGAAAGCTGAGTGCCATCGAATTGATGTTTTTGAACTGTGGCATTGGAGAAGACTCTTGAGGATCCCTTGGACTGCAAGGAAATCAAACCAGTCCATCCTAAAGGAAATAAGTCCTGAATATTCATTGAAAGGAGTGATGCTAAAGCTGAAGCTGCAATACTTTGGCCACATGATATGAAGAACTGACTCCTTGGAAAAAAAATCTGATGCTGAGAAGGATTGAAGGCAGAAGGAGAAGGGGACTACAGAGGATGAGATGGTTGGGTGGCACCACCAACTTGATGGACATAGGTTTGAATAAGCTCCCAGGGTTGGTGAATGGACAGGAAAGCCCAGCTTGCTGCAGTCCATGTGATTGCAAGAGTCGGACAGAACTGAGGGGCTGAACTGAACTGAACATAATTTTAGTTTGTCAGTTATACCTCCATAATTTTGAGGGGATAAGCACAACCATAAAAATTCAAATATATATCAAGTTTACAGTTTCTTGACTCAAGCTTTCTCATTTTGGGCCATTGTAAACAATAAGAACCACCTCTGCGTTTCTTTGGTGAATTATTGTCAGTTGTGTATATGAAATCCATATTTTTATACCAAAATTGAGATCATCACCCATAATTAATGTTGAACACGGTTGGTTTTCAAGTTCAGAGTTATGCAATTTTAAAACAATTGAAAACCATTTGCAAACATCTTGATCTCAGGCTGAAGCACTCTTGTTTTCTCTGTGACCATGAGCTAACTGTGAATTAGAATAATTTGGTTTTCACTAAATTAAAAAAGAAAGTCACTGTGTAACTCATGCAGATATCTAAACATTGAGTCGCCTTGTTAATCAGCAACTGACTGTCAATAGTACAAATGATTTAAATGGAGCTCTACTGTATTTTCTTGTTCCCTAACCTCTCTAAAATTTACTAATTATTTGGAATTTTAAAGGCATGATGATTATGTATTTTATTAAATATAAAATATATGATGTTCATTAATGATCTTTAGTAATTAACCTAGAAAACTTTAAAGTGAAAAAAAGTGAAAGTGAAGTTGCTCAGTTGTGTCTGACTCTTTGCGACCCCATGAACTGTACCCTGCCAGGTTCCTCTGTCCATGGGATTTTCCAGGCAAGAATAATGGAGTGGGTTCCATTTCCTTCTCCAGGAGATCTTCCTGATGCCGGGATTGAACCCGAGTGTTCAGAATTATATACACAAGAATAAGAAGCATCAGTTCAGTTCAGTTCAATTGCTCATTCGTGTCTAGCTCTTTGTGACTCCCATGGGCTGTAGCACACCAGGCTTCCCTGTCCATCACCAACTGCCAAAGTGAATCCATTGAGTCAGTGATGCCATTCAACCATCTCGTCCTCTGTCGTCCCCTTCTCCTCCTGTCTTCAATCTTTCCCAGCAACAAGGTCTTTTCCAAGGGGTCATTTCTTCGCATCAGGTGACCAAAGTATTGGAGCTTCAGCTTCAGCATCAGTCCTTCCAATGAATATTCAGGGTTGATTTCCATTAGGATTGACTGGTTTGATCTCCTTGCAGTCCAAGGGACTCTCAAGAGTCTTCTCCAACATCATAATTCAAAAGCATCATTTCTTCAGCACTTAGCTTTCTTTATGGTCCAACTCTCACATGTATACCTGACTACTGGAAAAAACATAGCCTTGACTAGACAGAGCTTTGTTGGTAAAGTAATGTCTCTGCTTTCTAATATGCTGTCTAGGTGAGGCATAGCTTTTCTTCCAAGGAGCAAGCATCTTTTAACTTCATAAGTGAAGTCACAATCTTTTTTGCATTTAATAGCACATGTTAGAAATAACACAAAGATCCATCAGATTCATTATATTCACTCAATGGATTACAGTATTGTGCACTTGTTAAATAATGACATAACTTTTAATATACAGAAATGGAAGGGTTATGCAAATACATAGTAAAGTTAAAAATTGTTTATTAGTATAACCTGGATTTGGTGAAGAGTTTTACAAAGAGGCAAAAATGCTATTAGCACTAGTGTGCTCCATACTAGCTTATATATACACAAATAAAAAAGTAAGAAAATATTAATTGAAAGTGTTTGTCATTGTCCTTGAGATTAAAATTGCATGGATACTTGCTATTTTATGTAGTTCTGATTTTTGACTTATTTTAACCACAAATAACCATTTTTTTGTAATTAGAATATAAAATCAACATAATGTGAAATATAAATAAGTAATGCAGAGTTTAAATATTTAAAAAAAAATGTTTTACAGAAGTGCCTGAGTAACATGATATAGTGATTTTTTTATTTAAGTTATATTAAAAAATAACAACTTTAGTTTGAAATATCTTAGAGTTTTGTTCTATTTACAGAATTGTAGTTGGTGGTACAAATCCTTGTTATTTGAAAAAGAATATAGATTTTGTTAAGTTTTCCTTTAATTCAAGTAAGAATGTTTTCATTTACTTTTAATAAACTTGAATTTCTATATTACTAAACAGCAAGAATGATATAATTTACAGAAAGCACGAAACCAAACTTAACAGTTAGACGAGTTAACCAAGAATGAGTACCTCTGCCTTGATAGCAGTAATAATGCTTTTCATTTGTATAAATTTTATAGTTACCAAATTGTTTACACAAGTATTTATTTGTCCAAATCTTACCACAGCCTTTACTAAAGCGGGGAAAAACTAAGTCAATACCAAAGACTAAAATGCAGGCAAGCTATTCAAAGGGACCAGAACACAAGTTTACAGATTTTTTTCTAATGACTTTGAAAATAAATGAATGTACTATATCTGAAACCATTTCTATGATGCATTTCTGGTGTGTGCTTTTATGCTCTCCTATATTAATTATTCATATCCATATGCTTTGAAAGTATAAAGTATTTTAAAGTTAAATGCTATTAGAAATTCTTATATATTGATAATAATAACTTTTAAGCAATCTTCCTGTTATATGATGAACACACTTCAGTTAATATCAGGTGAATGTAAGAAATATTAATATTCAGGTCAGATCAGTCACTCAGTTGTATCCAACTCTTTGCAACCCCATGAATAGCAGCACGCCAGGCCTCCCTGTCCATCACCAACTCCTGGAGTTCACTCAGACTCACATCTATCGAGTCAGTGATGCCATCCAGCCATCTCATCCTCTGTCGTCCCCTTCTCCTCCTGCCCCCATTCCCTCCCAGCATCAGAGTCTTTTTCAATGAGTCAACTCTTTGCATGAGATGGCCAAAGTACTGGAGTTTCAGCTTTAGCATCATTCCTTTCAAAGAAATCCCAGGGCTGATCTCCTTCAGAATGTATTGGTTGGATCTCCTCGCAGTCCAAGGGACTCTCAAGAGTCTTCTCTAGCACCACAGTTCAAAAGCATCAATTCTTCGGCACTTTTAGCTTTCTTTACAGTCCAACTTTCACATCCATACATGACCAGTGGAAAAACCATAGCCTTGACTAGACAGACCTTTGTTAAGCATCATTTATTTTTTCATCAATTACTGTTATTGTATTATAAGCATTTCAGAAATGTCAGACTTTGACGTAGAAACAGGTTACATGAAAATATAAATAAGAATATCTTTCATAATCACAAAGTGTTTCAAATTTTACAAATTTGATCCTGCTTGTAGAGGAGTCTACACAGCCTGTTTAAATTTGTGAGCATACTTTGAGAAAGTTATAAACTGATTTGTTGATTACTTAGATAAAGCAGTTCTCTTCCTCTGCTGAAATATAGGCATTCTTGCTGAATATTATGGACAATATTTGAAGCCACTTTTTCATTTCTAGAAAGTTTTGATTCAGTCTTGTACGCCAGGTCATTTATTTCTTTATAATATTCACCACAGAAAGTGCTATCAAGACTTTAGGTACCCACTACATATAAAGCAGATTTGTAGGTTATATTTGATATACTCTCAAATTTGTCAGGTTGGAAATATAAGTCTTTTCAGCATGATGTTTTTTTCATCTGTGCAATTATAATACTGCAGTTGTGATTTGTGCCTTCAGTAATTCACAGTGTTCATCAAATTTCATATTACAAAATAAAGGAATACTGCTGATGTTACAGTGAAAATATGGAAGTTTTATAAATACCATCAGAAGATTGTCACAATACATGAAACCCCTAATACATTAACCTACTGTAAAGACCTCATGTCAAATATGAAATGGATTCAGATACAAACTGCAGGTTATATTAGTACATTGCTGATTTGTTAAAATGTGAAGAATGGATTTGTTCAGTCTTTTTGTGTTCTGTTCTTACTTTCCTCTCTCTCTTTCCCCTCCCTCCTCTACAAAGCTTTACTGTATAAAAATATTTGATGGGAAATTGTAATAGAATCTAAATACACAGGAATACAATTTTGGAGACATCAACACTAAATGATATTGATCAGTGCAATTTGTATCAGAGGGAAAACATCTTGGAGCAAGAGAATTAGAAACTTTCATAAAGCTCCAAAGAAAACTCTTGAGTTGTTGTTGTTGTTATTTTGTGAGAATTGCTTTGAACATGTAAGTTCAAAGGTGTAAAAGGAATGATAAGAAAGATAATGGAAATAAAATTAATTGAACATTTATAGACCACAATAAAGAATTTATTTTCAAAATAGTCAATTGGTTGAGCTAATTGCTCAGTCCTAATAATACTATTTAGTGATTTTACATTCAGTGTCTTTAACTTACTGGAAAATATTTGTCAAGACTAGGTACATTCTATTCAAATATTCTACTTTCTTTTATTTCT
Source organism: Neotragus moschatus (assembly GCA_006410615.1). Classification (NCBI taxonomy): domain Eukaryota; kingdom Metazoa; phylum Chordata; class Mammalia; order Artiodactyla; family Bovidae; genus Neotragus; species Neotragus moschatus. The sequence continues at coordinate 1,476,110 of SJYA01002334.1, forward strand.
ACCAGATAACACTTCCTATGATCCATGAAGATACTTTTTGGAAATTTAAGAAAGTATTATAGAAAGTGTAATTTTTAAATATATATTTTAAGATTTGATAAAATACAAAATTAATGTAAATGATATGAGGATCTTAAAATAAGTGAAAGTGGTTCTCTTCATCTTTTAAATATTCTGTTAACATTTCAGGTACTTTTGGCATGAGAACTTAAAAGTTAAATTGACTAGAAATCAAAGAGAAACTGCCTACTCTGTATTCACTGTTTAAACTCTAGTGTGCGTATTTTGTAAATTTCCAATCAGTCCCCTTCTAAAGGCAAAATAGCTTTGATCTCAGAACAATTAACAATTCTTTGTAGAAAGCTAAATAGGAAAAGGAGTACGTCAAGGCTGTATATTGTCACCCTGCTTATTTAACTTATATGCAGAGTACATCATGAGAAATGCTGGGCTGGAAGAAGCACAAGCTGGAATCAAGATTGCTGGGAGAGATATCAATAACCTCAGATGTGCAGATGACACCACCCTTATGGCAGAAAGTGAAGAGGAACTAAAAAGCCTCTTGATGAAAGTGAAAGAGGAGAGTCAAAAAAGTTGGCTTAAATCTCAACTTTCAGAAAATGAAGATAATGGCGTCTGGTCACATCACTTCATGGCAAATTGATGAGGAAACAATGTAAACAATGTCAGACTTTATTTTAGGGGCCCCAAAATCCCTACAGATGGTGATTGCAGTCATGAAATTAAAAGACACTTACTCCTTGGAAGAAAAGTTATGACCAACCTAGATATTGGAAAGCAGAGACATTACTTTGCCAACAAAGGTCCGTCTAGTCAATGCTATTGTTTTTCCAGTAGTCATGTATGGATGTGAAAGTTGGACTGTGATGAAGGCTGAGTGCCAAAGAATTTATACTTTTGAATTGTGGTGTCGGAGAAGACTCTTGAGAGTCCCTTGGTCACCAAGGAGGTCCAACTAGTCCATTCTGAAGGAGAGTGGCCCTGAGTGTTCTTTAGAAGGAATAATCCTAAAGCTGAAACTCCAATACTTTGGCCACCTCATGTGAAGAGTTGACTTATTGGAAAAGACTCTGATGGTGGGCAGGATTTGGAGCAGGAGGAGAAGGGGACGACAGAGGATGAGATGGCTGGATGGCATCACTGACTCAATGGATGTGAGTCTGAGTGAACTCCGTGAGTTGCTGATGGACAGACCTGGCATGCTGCAATTCACGGAGTCACAAAGAGTTGGACACAACTGAGTGGCTGAACTGAACTAAACTTCATATAACTGATTAAATTAGCATATCATTAAGAAACATTGTAAACTTTCTTTAAGTATCTTATTAGACTTTAGGTACATATTTTGTGATTTGACAGTTCTGCAAAGTCAAGTTAAAGGCGTTTTCAAGTAATAATCATTTATTTGTTAATCATTAATGTTGGAAAAATTCTGAAAATAAACCAGTGACTGATACATTGGAAAACATATTAGCTTATACAGAGTAGACATACTAACGTCACATGGAAACAAATAAAGATGTTATACTGTGTATCTTAAAGTGGATTATGGTACTTCAAAGATGTATTCTTTAGTCTTTTAAATCACTGACGAATATACTACAACATATTATTTGTTACACTGAAACGTACAGGAATAGAGAAATAGTATATTTCACCCCAGGCAAAATAGAAAGCTTTTGAAAGTGATTCAAGACAATTAAAACATAACATCCACTACCTGATTAACCTATACTATTTTATATTTGATAAATCACTACTGATACAATTTTTCTCTTCATTTTCTTCTGTGACAAACCATTTACCATTTGAGGATCAAAAAATAATTTCATTTTTCTTTCTTTTTAAACTGAAAATGAACATCTGTAGGTAAATACAACCCATGAGGTCACAATAGTCAGATATTTCTTAGCGAGGAAAGCACCACCACCATAACATTTGCAGGTAGATAGCTTAGTTGGTATAGAATTCGCCTGCAATGCAGGAGCCCTGGATTTGATCCCTGGATTGGGGAAGATATCCTTGAGAAAGAAAAGGCTACCCACTCCAGTATTCTGGCCTGGAGAATTCTGTTGACTGTATAGTCCATGGAGTCCCGAAGAGTTGGACATGACTGAGCAACTTTCACTCTCACTTTCGTAACAGTAAAGGAACTTTTGGCTTTAAGTTATTAATAGTAAGGACACAAGTTAACTTTAATAGTATGGAACTTTTATACGCACCCAAAAAGTTATCTACAAATAGGGTTGCCTCAGGGTAAGTACCTTAGAGAGGCCCAGGTTGTCTGATCTTTATACTTTGTCTTTCTTGATGTTATCTTGTCTTCAGGCTTTCATTACTAATGGCCACAAAATATGTACCCGCTGGAATCAACAAAACAATTAATTAAAAAGAGAAAAAGATGAAACTGTGTGTCTACAAAGAGAATTTTCCCACAGGAAACTGTCAACTGGCCTAGCATCTTATCTGAGAGCATACAAGCCACCCACACAAAACCTGATTGCTGGAAAGGAAGAAATAATACTGTGATTGATTGATGTAGAACAGCATTCCCTGTTCACTGAAATGGCACTGAAGATAGCCTTTGGCAAGAAAATGGATGCACAGGAACAGCAAATCAAGCTTCCTTTAGAAGAAAGGAAGAAAATATTGGAGAAAGAACTAAAAGGGCATTATAGTTTTACTGAATTTGCTAAACATTTCAGATACTACTCATTTTTTAAGTGAAGCAGAAAATATACATAATGAGAATTATAATTACACAATTTCATGAGTTTGGACAGAAATTTATACAGGAAACAACTTTATGAAGCCAGAAGATATTTCTGTACTTCAGAAAGTTCCCTCACCCTCATGTCTTTTTCTACTTCATCCCTATAACATTTAAAAATGACTGTTTTGACTTCTATTATGACAGGACTGAAAAAGATCAGTTTTCATGCCAATACCAAAGAAAGGCAATGCCAAAAAATGCTCAAACAAACACACAGTTGCACTCATCTCACATACTAGTAAAGTAATGCTCAAAATTCTCCAAGCCAGGCTTCAGAAATACGTGAACCACGAGCCTCCAGATGATCAAGCTGGTTTTAGAAAAGGCAGAGGAACCAGAGATCACATTGCAACTTCTGCTGGATCATCAAAAAAGCAAGAGAGTTCCAGAAAAACATCTATTTCTGCTTAATTGACTATGCCAAAGCCTTTGACTGTGTGGATCACAATAAACTGTGGAAAATTCTGAAAGAGATGGGAACACCAGACTACTTGACTTGCCTCTTGAGAAACCTGTATGCAGATCAGGAAGCAACAGTTGAACTGGATATGGAAAAACAGACTGGTTCCAAATAGGAAAAGGAGTACGTCAAGGCTCTATATTGTCACCCTGCTTACTTAAATTATATGCAGAGTATACCATGAGAAACACTGGACTGGGAGTAGCACAAGCTGTAATCAAGATTGCTGGGAGAAATATAAATAACCTCAGATATGCAGATGACACCACCATTAGGCAGAAAGTGAAGAGGAACTAAAAAGCCTCTTGATGAAAGTGAAAGAAGAGAGTGAAACGTTGGCTTAAAGCTCAACATTGAGAAAATGAAGATCATGGCATCTGGTCCCATCACTTCATGGGAAATAGATAGGGAAACAGTGGAAACAGTGTCAGACTTTATTTTTCTGGGCTCCACAATCACTGCAGATTGTGATTGCAGCCATGAAATTAAAAGATGCTTATTCCTTGGAAGAAAAGTTATGACCAATCTAGGTAGCATATTAAAAAGCAGAGATATTGCTTGGCCAACAAAGGTCCATCGAGTTAAAGCTATTGTTTTTCCAGTGGTCGTATGGATGTGAGAGTTGAACTGCGAAGAAAGCTGAGCACCGAAGAATTGATGCTTTTGAACTGTGGTGTCGGAGAAGTCTCTTGAGAGTCCCTTAGACTGCAAGGAGATCCAACCAGTCCATTCTAAAGGAGATCAGCCCTGGGTGTTCATTGGAAGGACTGATATTGAAGCTGAAACTCCAATACTTTGGCCACCTCATGCGAAGAGTTGGAAAAGTCTTTTCATTGGAAAAGACTCTGATGTTGGGAGAGATTGGGGGTAGGAAGAGAAGGGGACGACAGAGGATGAGATGGCTGGATGGCATCACTGACTTGATAGACCTGAGTTTGAGTAAACTCTGGGAGTTGGTGATGGACAGGGAGGCCTGGAGTACTGTGACTCATGGGGTTGCACAGAGTCGCACATGACTGAATGACTGAACTGAACTGAACTATGATAGATTATTATGCATGTTTTTGAACTTCTTAGAGTGTACATTTTGTGTTTTGGGGGGCCTGGCTTCTTTTTAATCCATATCATATTTTAGTTAACTGTAAAAATAGTTCAACATGTATTTACTATTTATTTTCTGTTTTTATTAATCTATCAGTTTGTTTACATATTATTCTATTGATAGGCTTTTTTTGTTAATATACATTATTGCTCTTGGGTGAAAATCTAGGAATATCATTGCTGGGTGAGAGGATATATGTATATTTTTATATGTGTGTGTGTGTGTGTGTGTGTGTGTGTGTGTGTGTGTGTGTGTTTACCCTTAGAAGAAATTGTTAACTAATTTTCCAACAGAGATTAATTTCTTGCTCACTTGCAATATATGAGAAATGCGAGTGTTCTACATATTGTTTAGCATTTGAGATGGTCAGTCTTTTGTGTTTTATATAGTTAATTTTTACTTTGTTTTCTTTTTAATTGGAGCATAGTATCATATTAGTTTTACATGTATACCATGATGATTCTATATTACATACAAAGCAAAATGATCACCATAATAGGTCTAGTTAACATGCATCATGATATATAGTTACAACATTTTTTCTTGTGATGAGGATTTTTAAGATCTACTCTCTTAGCAACTTCCTACTGTTTCTGTTAAATAGGCACCATGCTGTATATTACATCCCCAGGACTTATTTATTACTGAAAGATTATACCTTTTGAATACCTTCATCCATTTTGCCTACCATTTAAACTCTAGCAGCTATCAGTATGTTGTCTATTTGATTTTTTTCCCCTAGATTCAACATATAAGTAGGATCATATGATATTTTCTCCACTGACTTATTTCAATTAACATGATGCAGTCAATGTCCATCCAGGTTGTCAAGCAGGAAAGAATTTCCTTCATCTTTATGTCTGAATAATATTCCATCACATATGTATGTTGTTCAGTTGCTCAGTTATGTCTAACTCTTTGCGACCACATGGACAGAAGCATGCAAGCATGTCCGTTGAGTTGATGATAGTATCCAGCCATCTCAACCTCTGTCACACCTTTCTCCTTCTGCTGTCAATTTTTCCCAGCATCAGGGTCTTTTCCAATGAGTCAGCTCTTTGCATCAGGTGGTCAAAGTATTTGAGCTTCAGTATCAGTCCTTCCAATGAATACTCAGAGTTGATTTTCCTTAGGATTGACTAGTTTGATCTTCTTGCTGTCCAAGGGACCCTTACGAGTCTTCTCCAATATCACAGTTCAGAAGTCTCAATTCTTTACTGCTCAGCCTTCTTTACAGTTCAGATCTCATACCTGTAGATAACTACTGGAAAAAAAAACATACCTTTGACTATATGGACATTTTTCAACTGAATGATGTCTCTGCTTTTTAATGTGCTGTCTAGGTTTGTCATAGCCTTTCTCCCAAGGAACAAGCATCCTTGAATTTCATGGCTACAGTCACCATCCACAGTAATTTTGGAGCACGAGAAAATAAAGCCTGTTACTGTTGCTACTTTTTCCCTGTCTGTTTGTCATGAAGTGATGGGAGAAATAACTCCAGAAAGAATTGAAGGGATAGAGCCAAAGCTAAAACAATGCCCAGTTGTGAAAGTGACTGGTGATAGAAGCAAGGTCTGATGCTTAAAGAGCAATATTGCATAGGAACCTGGAATGTTAGGTCCATGAATAAAGGCAAATTGGATGTGCTCAAACAGGAGATGACAAGAGTAATACTCAACATTCCAGGAATCAGCGAACTGAGATGGATTGGAATGGGTGAATTTAACTCAGATGACCATTATATCTACTACTGAGGGCAGGAATTCATTAGAAGAAATGGAGTAGCCATCATAGTCAACAAAAGAGTCCAAAATGCAGTACTTGGATGTACTCTCAAAAACAACAGAATGATCTCTGTTCGTTTCCAAGGCAAACCATTCAATATCATGGTGATTCAAGCCTATGCCCCAACCAATAATGCTAAAGAAACTGAAGTTGAACAGTTTTATGAAGACCTACAAGACCTTTTAGAACTAACACCCAAAAAAGATGCCTTTTTCATCACAGGGGACTGGAATGCAAAAGTAGGAAGTAAGGAAACACCTGGAGGAACAGACAAATTTGGCCTTGTAGTACAGAATGAAGCAGGGTAAAGGCTAATAATAGAGTTTTGCCAAGAGAATGCACTGGTCATAGCAAACACCCTCTTCCAACAAAACAAGAGAAGACTCTACACATGGACATCACCAGATGGTCAACACCAAAATCAGATTGATTATATTCTTTGCAGCCAAAGATGGAGAAACTCTATATAGTCAGCAAAAACAAGACCAGGAACTGACTGTGGCTCAGTTCATGAACTCCCTATTGCCAAATTCAGTCTTAAATTGAAGCTGCTAGAACATTCAGGTATGACCTAAATCAAACTTCTTATGATTATACAGTGGAAGAGAGAAATAGATTTAAGGGACTATATCTGATAGAGTGCCTGATGAACTATGGATGGAGGTTCGTTACATTGTACAGGAGACAGGGATCAAGACCATGTGGGAAAAAAAAGAAATGCAAAAAAGCGAAATGGCTGTCTTAGAAGCCTTACAAATAGCTGTGAAAAGAGAAGAGAAAAGCCAAGGAGAAAATGAAAGATATACCCATTTGAATGCAGAGTTCCAAAGAATAGCAAGGANATGGATGGAGGTTCGTTACATTGTACAGGAGACAGGGATCAAGACCATGTGGGAAAAAAAAGAAATGCAAAAAAGCGAAATGGCTGTCTTAGAAGCCTTACAAATAGCTGTGAAAAGAGAAGAGAAAAGCCAAGGAGAAAATGAAAGATATACCCATTTGAATGCAGAGTTCCAAAGAATAGCAAGGAGAGATAAAAAGCTTTCCTCAGTGATCAATGCAAAGAAGTAGAGGAAAACAACAGAATGGGAAAGACTAGAGATCTCTCCAAGAAAATTAGAGATACCAAGGGAACATTTCATGCAAAGATGGGCTCGATAAAGGACAGAAATGGTATGTACCTAATAGAAGTAGAAGATATTAAGAAGCAGTGGCAAGAATACACGGNTCAAGTGGGCCTTAGAAAGCATCACTATGAACAAAGCTAGTGGAGGTGATGGAGTTCCAGTTGAGCTATTTCAAATTCTCAAGGATGAAGCTGTGAAAGTGCTGCACTCAATATGCCAGCAAATGTGGAAAACTCAGCAGTGGCCACAGGATGGGAAAGATCAGTTTTCATTCCAATCCCAAAGAAAGGCAATGTCAAAGAATGATCAAAGTACCGCACAATTGCCCTCATCTCACATGCTAGTAAAGGAATGCTCAAAATTCTCCAAGCCAGGCTTCAGCAATACGTGANTGGAAAACTCAGCAGTGGCCACAGGATGGGAAAGATCAGTTTTCATTCCAATCCCAAAGAAAGGCAATGTCAAAGAATGATCAAAGTACCGCACAATTGCCCTCATCTCACATGCTAGTAAAGGAATGCTCAAAATTCTCCAAGCCAGGCTTCAGCAATACGTGAACCATGAACTTCCAGATGTTCAAGCTGGTTTTAGAAAAGGCAGAGGAACCAGAGATCAAATTGTCAACATCTGCTGGGTCATTGAAAAAGCAAAAGAGTTCCAGAAAAATGTCTATTTCTGCTTTATTGACTATGCCAAAGCCTTGACTGTGTGGTTCACAGTAAACGGTGGAAAATTCTGAAAGAGATGGGAATATCAGACCACCTAACCTGCCTCTTGAGAAAGCTGTATGCAGGTCAGGGAAGCAACAGTTAGAACTGGACATGGAACAACAGACTGGTTTCAAATAGGAAAAGGAGTACATCAAGGCTGTATATTGTCACCCTGCTTATTTAACTTCCATGCAGAGTACATCATGAGAAACGCNAAAGAGATGGGAATACCAGACCACCTGACCTGCCTCTTGAGAAATCTATATGCATGTCAGGAAGCAACATTTAGAACTGGACATGGAACAAAAGACTGGTTACAAACAGGAAAAGGAGTACATCAAGGCTGTATACTGTCACTCTGCATTTTTAACTTATATGCAGAATACATCATGAGAAATACTGGGCTGGAAGAAGCACTAGCTGGAATTAAGATTGCCGGGAGAAATATCAATAACCTCAGATATGCAGATGACACCACCCTTATGGCAGAAAGTGAAGAGGAACTANACTGTCACTCTGCATTTTTAACTTATATGCAGAATACATCATGAGAAATACTGGGCTGGAAGAAGCACTAGCTGGAATTAAGATTGCCGGGAGAATTATCAATAACCTCAGATATGCAGATGACACCACCCTTATGGCAGAAAGTGAAGAGGAACTAAAAAGCCTCTTGATGAAAGTGAAAGAGGAGAGTGAAAAAGTTGGCTTAAAGCTCAACATTCAGAAAACGAAGATCATGGCATCCGGTCCCATCACTTCATGGGAAATAGATGGGGAAAAAGTGGAAACAGTGGCTGACTTTATTTTTCTGGGCTCAAGATCACTGCAGATTGTGATTGCAGCCATGAAATTAAAAGATGCTTACTCCTTGGAAGGAAAGTTATGAGCAACCTAGACAGCATATTACAAAGCAGAGACATTATTTCGTCAAAAAGGTCCATCTAGTCAAGGCTATTGTTTTTCCAGTGGTCATATATAGATATGAGAATTGGACTGTGAAGAAAACTGAGTGCCGGAGATTTGATGCTTTTGAACTGTGGTGTTGGAGAAGACTTCTTCAGAGTCCCTTGGACTGTAATGAGATCCAATCAGTCCATCCTAAAGGAGATTTGTCCTAGGTATTCATTGGGAGGACTGATGTTGAAGCTGAAACTCCAATATTTTGGCCACTTGATGCGAAGAGCTGACTCCGTTGAAAAGACCCTGATGCTGTGAAAGTTTGAGGGTAAGAGGACAAGGGGACAACAGAGGATGAGATGGTTGGATGGCACCACTGACTAAATGGGAATGGATTTGGGTGATGCCCAGGAGCTGATGATGCCCCAGGAGGCCTGGCATGCTGCAGTTCATGGGGTCACAAAGCACCAGATATGACAGAGCAACTGAACTTAACTGAACTGAGTGGACTAGATAGCATGATCTTAGTTTTTTGAATGTTGAATTTTATGCCAGCTTTTTCAGTCTCCTCTTTCACCCCCATCAAGAGCCTTTTTTATTCCTCTTTGCTTTTTGCCATTAGGGTGGTATCCACTGCATATCTGAGGTTATTACTATTTCTCCCTACAATCTTGATTCCAGCTTGTGATTCATCTAATCCAGCAGTTTTGCATGATATACTCTGCATATATGTATACAGCCTTGACATACTCCTTTCCCAATTTTGAACCATGTCGTTGTTTCATTTCACTTTTAACTGTTGCCTCATGCAACCTGCACACAGATTTCTGAGGAGGCAGGTAAGGTGGCCTGGTGTTCCCATCTCTTTAAGAATATTCCACAATTCATTGTGATCCATCTGTATAGATCACATATAGATAGATAGATATGGATACTACATTTTCTTTGTCCACACATACATGAACGAACCCTTAGGTGGCTTCTATGTTTGGCTATTGTAAATAATGCTGCAATGATGATGAGGGTACAGATAATCCTTTTGAATTAGTATTTTCATTTCATTTGGATGATTGCTGCGTCATATGGCACCTCTATATAATTTTTTAGGGAAATTTCATATTGTTTTCCACCGTGCCTGCATTGGTTTATGTCTCTATCAATAGTACAATGGAGTTCTCTTTTCTCCACATCCTTACCAACATTTACCTCTGTCTTTGTGACAATAGCCATCGAACAGATGCTTTACCGTCTTTCAGTTTGATTTGTATGTCTCTGATGATTGGTGATGTTCAGCAGCTTCTCATGTACCTGTTGGCCATCTGTATGTCTTCTTTGGAAAAAATGTCTATTCAGATCCTCTGTCCATGTTTTAGTCAGGTTTTTTTTTTTTTTGACATTGAGTTATGTAAGTTATTTTTTAATTTTAGATATTAATTGCTTATCAGATATATGATTTGCAAATATTTTCTCCTTTTTGGAAGTTGCATTTTCATTCTGTTGTTTCCTTCACTATGCATAGCTTTTGAGTTTGATATAGTTTCACTTGCTTGTTTTTTGTTTTTGTTTTCTTTGCTTTTAGAGTCATCATTTTTACTTTTTATAAACATATTTAGTGATTGCAATAATATTGAATATATTAAGATACTCCTGTTTTTGTTACTGTATCTGGAAATCCTTATGTCCACTACATAATTTGCTGGAAGCAAACACAGAACTCGCCAAAGCTGTTATACTCATGATTATAGTTTACTTTAGTAAAAGGATACATATTACAGTCATTAAAGAGAAGAGATGGCTGAGGTGATGTTCTGGAGGAAACACATATAAGGTTCTAGCCATTGCCTCCCAGTGAAATGACAGAGATGAGCTTAATTCTCCCAGCAAGAAGTATCAACAGACACAGAAGACTGCTAGCCAGAAGAGCTCACCCAAGTCTTAGTGTCAAGATTTTTTATTGAGGGTCCATCCTGTTAGCATGTAGCACATGAATACCTTAATACTTAGTCTCTAAACCCCAGAGGTCAAACTAATACAGCATGGCCCAGGACCTTAGACATTAAAAAAAAAAAAAAAGGTTGTTTAGCCTGTAAGTTACCATTAGCGGTCTCCCTTGGTGGCTCAGATGGTAAAGTGTCTGCCTGCAATGAGGGAGACCAGGGTTTGATCCCTGGGTTGGGAAGATTCCCTGGAGAAGGAAACGGCAACTCACTTCAGTATTGTTGCCTGGAGAATCCCTTGGATGGAGGAGCATGATGGGCTACAGTCAACGGTGTTGCAAATAGTAGGACACGATAGAGCAATTTCACTTCACACTACCCTGTGAGCACACACTATCTAGTCCAACTGATACAATGTAGCTTAGGGTCTCAAGCATAGAGAAATGAATTTCTCAGAATAACATTCTAGTGACTCAGAGGTATTTTCAGGAGCTAGGCAAAAAGCAGTCCTTTCTTAGGAATACACAGAATCAGAGCAAGCCGGTCCTGCTGAGTTAACCCTTTACTGCTTAGTCACTGAAATGTCCATATGGAAAATTTAATTATTGTAGCAACGCTTCCCAGTTAATTGCTATTTTGAATTGTTAAATTTTAGGTTCACTGATGTTGGGCAATTTTTCAGATTGTTTTTAATTATAATACTTAGAAAAATAACTCAACTTCCAATAAAGAGAGGTAGGGTATACTAACTAAGTGAAGAAATAAGTACTCTGGGTTATAACAGAATTCTGTAAAATGATTCCAAAGATAATCAGTTGAATTACATAAAAAGTTTTCTTCATATTAGTATTGTTCACTCAGTTGTTTTGCTTTCTGGATAAATTTACTTTACCGTTGAAAACAGGTTATTCTTAGAGTCATTGAGTATACATGATAGCAAATGTAGTCCATTTCAATTTAGGAAAAAAAAGCTTTTTCAAGATTGTTTTTCTTTTTTATATTCTCAGCTTAAATATGCTAGGCTGCAGTAGCAAACAATCCTGAAACTAAACCAGTGTAAAATGTAAATGTTTAATTTTTCACTTATGCTAGATCCCAAGGGATCTATGGATCCCTTGGGATCTAGCATATCTAGATCTAGATCTAGATTATCAAGGGATGCATGCTCATAAAATTCACTAAAATATACTAGCTGATGGAATCTCCACCTTGACATAAGCTGCCATAAGAGAAAAATCAAATAACGAATTTGTTGTGAACCATATGCCTTCTCTTACAGTGTCTTCCTGGAATCAACAGTCACTTCCTTCAAATTTACTTGTTCGGTTCAGTTCAGTCACTCAGTCGTGTCTGACTCTTTGCGACCCCATGAATCGCAGCATGCCAGGCCTCCCTGTCCATCACCAACTCCCAGAGTTCACTCAGACTCACGCCCATTGAGTCAGTGAGGCCATCCAGCCATCTCATCCTCTGTTGTCCCCTTCTCCTCCTGCCTCCAATCCCTCCCAGCATCAGAGTCTTTTCCAATGAGTCGACTCTTCGCATGAGGTGGCCAAAGTACTGGAGCTTCAACTTTAACATCATTCCTTCCAAAGAAATCCCAGGGCCAATCTCCTTCAGAAAGGACTTGTTGGATCTCCTTGCAGTTCAAGGAACTCTCTAAGAAACTCTTATATTTAAAAATATTTTCCATCTTTATTGAGATATAATTTACATATAATATGTGTAAGTTTATTGTATACAGCATGATGACTGGATACACCCATATACTGAAAAAAAAAGATTGCCATAGTAGTTATATCACCTACATAATTACCATATCTTATTTGTGGTGAGAACATTTAAAATCTAAGAAATATTCCAGAATATAATACAGTATTGTTAACTAGAGTCATATCTTGTATACTAGATCTTCAGAAATTATTCATTTTATAACTGGAAGTTTGTACCCTTTCACCAATGTCTCCCTTTCCTCCCATTCTCCAGATCCTGGAAGTCATGATCTATTTCTTTGAATTCAGTTTTATTAGATTCCACATGCAAGTGTTACCATGCAGGAGTTGCTTTTCTCCCTCTGACATTTAACATAGCATAATGCCCTCAAATTTCATACCTGTTGTTGTAAAGGACTCTTAAGTTGTTTCCATATCTTGGTTCAGTTCAGTTGCTCAGTCGTGTCCGACTCTTTACAACCCCATGAATTGCAGCACATCAGGCTTCCCTGTTCATCACAAACTCCCAGAGTTCACTCAGACTCACACCCATCGAGTCAGTGAGGCCATCCAGCCATCTCATCCTCTGTCATCCCCTTCTCCTCCTGCCCCCAATCCCTCCCAGCATCAAAGTCTTTCCAATGAGTCAACTCTTCACATGAGGTGGCCAAAGTACTGGAGTTTTAGCCTCAGCATCATTGCTTCCAAAGAAATCCCAGGGTTGATCTCTTTCAGAATGGACTGCTTGGATCTTCTTGCAGTCCAAGGGACTCTCAAGAGTCTTCTCCAACACCACAGTTCAAAGGCATCAATTCTTCGGTGCTCAGCCTTCTTCACAGTACAACTCTCACATCCATACAAGACTACTGGAAAAACCATAGCCTTGATTAGACGGACCTTAGTCGGCAAAGTAATGTCTCTGCTTTTGAATATGCTATCTTGGTTACTTTTTTGTATTATTATCTATTTCTCTATAACCACTGCAAGACTCAATGGCTTAAAATAACAACTGGACGTCTTTTTGTAGTAATCAAAGAACTTTAAGAAGACAAGAGAAAAACCTGTTTTCCTCATTTGGAAGTCAACTACACTTACACTGAATTCTGTTGGTAAAAGCAAGTCAAAAGATTGACCAAGAGTCAAGTGGTAAGAAAATGGACTCCACTTCATAATAAGGAAAGTGTCAAAGTATCTGTGGTTACTTTTATATATGAAAAAACAAATGAACTGCTCTCCTATTCATAGGAGCTTGACATCAAAAGGGTTGTTTTGAGTTCAAACGTTCCAAGTTACTCTTTTCTTTTTTTCTTTAAGTTGGTGGATCTTTTGATAATATGACTCAAAATTTAATTGGCTTCATGTTTAGCTCTTTCCGGACTTATCCTTTGCCAATAGGCTGACAAAATTATCATTAATAATTCTAATCTGTTTCAAGACAAAATTTCCTCTCTTTATTCTTGATAAAACTTTCCAACCATCCTTGTTAAAAACTCACCCTTGATCTCTTCTTTCTGAGCAGTTTTGGTCAACTGCTCGGATTTACTGGGTGCCACCTTAATTTTATTTGGTAGTTTTTTAAGAAGAGGTTTAATGATGATCCTTCACAGCAGCTGAGCTTTAATTAGTGCTTGCCATTTAAAGATCTTACTTTTATCACCATAATGTTCACAATGAGGATCTGTCAAATCTTCCACTATGAGGGTTCTCAAATTTCTTCAATCTCCTTATTCCTTTTATTTCTTGCTTGCAAACTGCTTAGTACTTTTTTGTGCTTCTAGTGGAACTGTAGAGTAACTTTTCAAATGTGACCAATAAGTAATCAACTCATGCTACTAACATTCATTATTCTTAATTCTTTTCAAAAGTGAGAAACTCCATAGGTTGATTATATAGAGCCTGATTTATTATTTGTAGTATTTTATGATATTTCACCAAGTAGTACATGGATTGACATTGCTCCAGCCTCCCAAATGGTCTTCTTGCTCTCCACTGTGCAATCCAGAGTCAGTGACATATTTCACCGTGTTTGTTACTGTAGACCATATTCTTGATTCAAATGTCTACATCTGTGGAATAGGCTGTTGTTGCTGTTGTTTAGTCACTAAGTCACGTCCAACTCTTTGCAACCCCATGAACTGTAGCACTCCAAGCTCCTCTGTCCTCCACTCTCCTTTGGCTATATGGACTTTTGTTGGCAAAGTGATATCTCTGCTTATTTAGAATATGGTATAATATTAAAACTAACTTCCTGACCCTCTCCCATTTGATGGATTCTGAATTTTATCATATGTCAGGTATCAAGTGTTCACTTACCGAAGAGCTACAGGTATGATCCGTTGAATGAGAGCAAATTTATGACTGTGACAAGGAAGGCCACTGCACTTAGTGATGTCCATGAAAGGAGAGCTCACCAGCAGAGTATTTGTGTGGTTTCAGCATTCAGTTTCAGGTGGTTCTTTAACTGCAGAGGTGCTGATCAGGCTTATGCAGAGTTGGTTAGGTTTGGTGGATATTGCCAGGCAAAGTGTGTAAAGCAGATGATTACAAAGTTGGCAACAGTTAGGTGAATCTAGTTGACTGAGCTCTTTGCTCTGGAAAGGAAATTTTCCCTGATAACAACAATCTCAATAGTCTATTTTTGAACAAATATATTTTCAGAAAGTTCCTAAAGTAAACAATAATGCTAAATTCATTCTCACTTCCTTGGCAGCCATTTGTTTCTTGGGCTGGCAAAGTCAAGTTACTGTAGAGAGAGTGTCTCTGGCTGAGGATGACTTCAATTTTCGTAGGTCAAACTTGACTTGGAATTTAACTAATTCCTACTTTAGAAAATGACATGTTGGTGGGAGGGCATAAACTAGTTGAGCATTCGTCTCATTTTTAAAAATTATATAACAAACTTTAACTTTCAACTTATTTAATAGTATGGGAGCTCTTATGCTACACTTAATTTCCATACTGTATTGAATTAAAGATGGATACTATGAAATATATGATGTTCCAAAAATGATATTTGAGTAGTAGAGTTTAAGAAAATGCTAGAATTTACTTTGCTTATCTGAATTTTGCAAATAATGCATTGAATAAGAAGTTTCTAAAAGTTCTTTAAGAACCTGATTTGTAATAATAGCATTTAAGTTTTTATCATTGTCATTTATCATGTTCTATAAGGCAGAAGAGTTCTCGTTTCTTAAACATTAATTAAAATCACACATTTAGTTCTTGCTGCTGTTGATGATGCTTCAGTTGGTGAATAATTTATGATAACTAATAATAGTTTAGTTGCTGGGCTTCTCTCTGTTTAATATGCATGTAGTACATCATTTAGAATTTGATCTTTTCCACATTAAAATCCACATTTACTTTACAGCCCTGTATATTAATGTGTAATTTTTCTTGTTTGAGAAGCCTCTTGGATGACATTATCTCTAATCACAGCAGTTTGTTCAGTAGTTTGTGCTATACAATTCTGAGTTTAAAGGAATTTATACTGATACCAGTATCTCCTCTCTTGTTATGAATAGTAACATAACAAACATGATGGCAAGAAATCAGAACAAGCAATTCAGGCAAGACTAAAGAGTTGAAGTGCATGTTTAAGAAAGATGTTGAATTATCAAGCAATTGATAGACAGCATAGTTTTTAAATATACATGAAATTCATTTATCACTTAAAAGATAAATGAATATGAACTAAATGTAGAATGAATGAGTCTTGACGTAATTCTAAAGGGAGAACGGTTTCAGAAGAGACTGTTAAAAGTTTGACCTCAAGTTTTTTAGGTTGGATCATTCAAGGTGGGCAAATGACTAGGATTTAGCAAAATTCATGAGACATAAGGAGAGGACAGTGTTAAAATAAGTAACTTTTACTTGAGAAGTGATGGTTGGTCTGTAGAGAAGTTTCTTGTCTTTAATAAATTGATATTTAGGAATTTTCTGAAGCAAATCGTGAAGGACATGTTGTTTTCCAGTTTTATCTTTCCCCAGTAAAACTTTGTCATTTTGACACAGTCTCTTTTACCAAAGCCACCTAAAGCAAGAAATAGCAAGTATTTACTGTCTGTTTAGAACTTAGATTTTGATAACAGTGTGAAAAATTTAGTGCAGTTTCATTGCTTGGATCCAGAACTAGACTAGAAGGAGCCCCATCACCTGGTGGAATTTGGAATAATGTCAACTGTCTTAGTATTAAAGATCAGGACCTTTATTTAATCATTATTTTATTCTTCATTAGAGATACCAAGGGAACATTTCGTGCAAAGATGGGCTCGATAAACGACAGAAATGATATGGGCCTAACAGAAGCAGAAGATATTAAGAAGAGGTGGTAAGAATAGACAGAAGAACTGTACAAAAAAGATCTTCATGACCCAGATAATCACGATGGTGTGATCACTCATCTAGATCCAGACATCCTGGAATGTGAAGTCAAGTGGGCCTTAGAAAGCATCACCACAAACAAAGCTAGTGGAGGTGATGAAATTCCAGTTGACCTATTTCAAATCCTGAAAGATGATGCTGTGAAAGTGCTGCACTCAATATGCCAGCAAATTTGGAAACTCAGCAGTGGCCACAGGATTGGAAAAGGTCAGTTTTCATTCCAATCCCAAAGAAAGGCAATGCCAAAGAATGCTCAAACTACTGCACAATTGCACTCATTTCACATGCTAGTAAGGTAATGCTCAAAATTCTCCATGCCAAGCTTCAGCAATATGTGAACCGTGAAATTCCATATGTTCAAGCTGGTTTTAGAAAAGGCAAAGGAACCAGAGATCAAATTGCTAACATCTGCTGGATCATGGCAAAAGCAAGAAAGTTCCAGAAAAACATCTATTTCTGCTTTATTGACTATGCCAAAGCCTTTGACTGTGTGGATCACAATAAACTGTGGAAAATTCTGAAAGAGATGGGAATACCAGACCACCTGACCTGCCTCTTGAGAAATCTGTATGCAGGTCAAGAAGCAACAGTTTGAACTGGACATGGAAAAACAGACTAGTTCCAAATAGGAAAAGGAGTACATCAAGGCTGTATAATGTCACCCTGCATATTTAACTTATATGCAGAATACATCATGAGAAACGCTAGGCTGGAGGAAGCACAAGCTAGAATCAAGATTGCTGGCAGAAATATCAATAACCTCAGATATGGTGATGACACCACCCTTATGGCAGAAAGTGAAGAGGAACTAAAAAGCCTCTTGATGAAAGTGAAAGTGGAGAGTGAAAAAGATGGCTTCAAGCTCAACATTCAGAAAACGAAGATCATGGCATCCAGTCCCATCAGTTCATGGGAAATAGATGAGGAAACAGTGGAAACAGTGTCAGACTTTATTTTTTGGGGCTCCAAAATCACTGCAGATGGTAACTGTAGCCAGGAAATCAAAAGCCGCTTACTCCTTGGAAGAAAAGTTATGACCAACCTAGTTATCATATTCAAAAGCAGAGGTATTACTTTGCCAACTAAGGTCCATCTAGTCAAGGCTATGGTTTTTCCTGTGGTCATGTATGGATGTGAGAGTTAGACTGTGAAGAAGGCTGAGCGCTGAAGAATTGATGCTTTTGAACTGTGGTGTTGGAGAAGACTCTTGAGAGTCCCTTGGAATGCAAGGAGATCCAACCAGTCCACTCTGAAGGAGATCAGCCCTGAGATTTCTTTGGAGGGAATGATGCTGAAGCTTAAACTCCAATACTTTGGCCACCTCATGTGAAGAGTTGACTCACAGGAAAAGACTCTGATGCTGGGAGGGATTGGGGGCAGGAGGAGAAGGGAACGACAGAGGAATAGATGGCTGGATGGCATCACTGACTCGATGGACGTGAGTCTGGGTGAACTCCACGAGTTGGTAATGAACAGGGAGGCCTGGCGTTTTTCGTTTCATGGGGTCTCAAAGAGTCGAACATGACTGAGCGACTGAACTGAACTGAACTTATTCCTCATTTAGGCAACCAGGAAATTATTATCATGGCCTATGTGGTAGGCATTCTGTATACTTCTGGAAAGTCAAATGATACTCATATAGGCATGGTTCACTGGCTAGCATGGAGCTATAGCAAAGCTTCATATCCTGGAATGTGAAGTCAAATCGGCCTTAGGAATCATCAATACAAACAAAGCTAGCAGAGGTGATGAAATTTCAGTTGAGCTATTTCAAATCCTGAAAGATGATGCTCTGAAACTGCTGCACTCAATATGCCAGCAAATTTGGAAAATTCAGTAGTGGCCACAGGAATGGAAAGGTTAGTTTTCATTCCAATCCGAAAGAAAGGCAATTCCAAAGAATGCTCAAACAACTGCACAATTTCACTCATCTCATACGCTAGTAATGTAATGCTTAAAATTCTCCAAGTCAGCCTTCAACAATATGTGACTGTGAACTTCCAGATGTTCAAGCTGGTTTTAGAAAAGGCAAAGGAACCAGAGATCAAATCGCCAATATCCACTGGATCATCTAAAAAGCAAGAGAGTTCCAGAAAAACATCTATTTCTGCTTTATTGACTATGCCAAAGCCTTTGACTGTGTGGATCACAATGAACTGTGGAAAATTCTGAAAAAGATGGGAATACCAGACCACTCAACCTGCCTCTTGAGAAATCTGTATGCAGGTCAGGAAGCAACAGTTAGAACTGGACATGGAACAACAGACTAGTTCCAAATAGGAAAAGGAGTATGTCAAGTCTGTATATTGTCACCCTGCTTATTTAACTTATATGCAGAGTACATCATGAGTAATGCTGGGCTAGAGGAAGCACAAGCTGGAATCAAGATTGCCGGAACAAATATTAATAACCTCAGATATGCAGATGACACCACCCTTATGGCAGAAAGTGAAGAAGAACTATTATGGCATCCAGCCATCACTTCATGGCAAGTAGATAGGGAAACAGTGGAAACAGTGGCTGACTTTATTTTTCTGGGCTACAAGATCACTGCAGATGGTGACTGCAGCCATGAAATGAAAAGACGCTTACTCCTTGGAAGGAAAGTTATGACCAACCTAGATAGAATATTAAAGATCAGAGACATTACTTTGTCAACAAGGGTCCATCTAGTCAAGGCTATGCTTTCTCCAGTGGTCATGTATGGATGTGAGAGTTGGACTATAATGAAAGCTGAGTACCAAAGAATGGATGCTTTTGGACTGTGGTGTTGGAGAAGACTCTTGAAAATTCCTTGGACTGCAAGGAGATCCAACCAGTCCACCCTAAAGGAGATCAGTCCTCGGTGTTCATTGGAAGGACTGATATTGAAGCTGAAACTCCAATACTTTGGCCACCTGATATGATACGAAGAGCTGACTTATATGAAAAGACCCTGATGCTGGGAAAGTTTGAGGGCAGGAAGAGAAAGGGACAACAGAGGATGAGATGGTTGGATGGCATCACCAACTCAATGGACATGGGTTTGGGTGGACTCTGGGTGTTGGCGGTGGACTGGAGGACCTTGCATGCTGTGGTTCATGGGGTCACATGAGTGAGCAACAAACTGAACTGATAGCAAATAATTGTATTATATACTCTTAAGTTGCAAAGTTCACCCTTTGCCACACAACTGTGAGATGATTAGTCTTCATATAAGCTTCACAATTGAAGACTGTTTGGTAAAGATGTGGAGTGTAAAAGTGAACTATTCATCATCTTTCTTCTAAAGTAGATTTTCCATGTCCATGAAGAAGAAAATGGGAAAGCTCAAGGACATTCTTTCCTTTATTTCTTTCTTAAATACCCTGAATAACACTGATTTTTCCCTCTGCTAGAATTCTTGTTTGTAAGGATATGCTTGGAATATAGAACATAAAAACTGTTAAATTTTCTTTTTATTTTTGCATGCCTTAGCCACGCTTTGCAATTAAGGTGCCTTAAGAAAAGGGGATAAAATAAAATTTTCTTTCATATAATCTATAGCACATATCTAAATATAAACAGTATATGCTTTATAAAAAGTTCTTCACTGACTTGGTGATTGATCAAGCATTTATTGATTAAGGGAATAAGTTAAGCTGCTTACATTATTGTACAAAAGCACTGGGCATGTAATAAGTATTATATGGAAACAAAGAATCCAGATAACTCTTCTCATTGCCTCCTGAGAATAAAGCAGTTAGCTCTAATTCAGCAAGCCTCAGGTCTACTCGGATATTCATTTTATGTATCATATCCACAGAGAATTCAATATTGTTTCTTGAGTAGATAAGTCAGTATTTCAGGAATAAAATTTTGTCATGTAATTCAAAAATTGTTCTCACGATCTTTGGGGACATGTTCTGCGCTTTCTACATGAATAAAACACATAGAAATCATTTAGAAGTTTCATGGAAAAGTGACAAATTGTATCATTGGGGCAAGTAATTTTAGGCTTAGAGCCAAATATATTTATAATATTTTGGAGATTTTGGGACAAAATAGAAGAAGCAGAGCATGATACATTTTTCTTTGAGCATGAAATACTAGTATGCAATTAATAAAATATAAATCATGTATTGAATTGAAATGATACATAATTAGAAAGCTAAACTCCCATTTTCACATACTTAGGCTGCAGTACAAAGCATAACCTTGTATTATAATAAATTGCTGATGTAAAGTTGAAACAGTGATTATCGCTTTTTCTTTTCCACAGAAAGACTGTGGATCTAGGAAAGAAGAAGTGGAGTACAAAAATTAATGCAATAAGTGGTTGCTAAATTCAGTCATATTAGACTATTTGGATATAAAGGTGTTATTACTTATTAAATAGAACATATTAATCTAAGGGTCAGTGATCAGTCCTCATCCTCCTTGACAGACTTGATCACACTCTCCTGCTGGAAATACTTTCTTCACTTGGCTTACTTCACTGGCTGGTCCATCTTGTTTTCTTTATTTTGTTATCTCTCTGATTGCTAATATATTGATGTTAGAATGTTAAAGCTTAGTCTTTAAACTGCATGTTATTCTCTCTTTGTGAATCTTACTTACATATTATTCTCTCTTTGTGACCTTATCCAACTCAAAGGGCTTTAAATATTACCTTTCTTGGTGGCTCAGTGGTAGAGAACCCTCTTGACAATGTAGGAGACACAGATCTACTCCAGTGTCCCTGCCTGGGAAATCCCATGGACAGAGGAGCCTGGCTGGCTACGGCCCATGGGGTTGTAAAGTATACACGACTTGGCAACTAAACAACAACATGTGTTGATGACTCCTAATTTTTATCTATAGCCCAGTTATCTCCCTTATATTCCATTTAGATGTTTTAATTATTTGACAATCAATATATCTCAGATTTAACTAATATGTTCAAAATTTAACTCCAAAACCACTTATCATCTCATTTAATAGCAAGTAATCTTCTAGCTGATCAGTCCAAAAGTCTTGATATCACTTTTGACTCTTCTGTATCTCACACCTCTCATCCATTTGACTGAATGTGCATCAGAACAAATGTATCCTAATATATTCACAATCTGCACATTTCTTGATAGTACTACTGTACCTGCCCTCATCCAAACCACTACATTTTTATTTTTTGGCTGGGTTATTATAATATTCTCCTGAACTAGTCTTCCTTTTTCTACATTTGCATTTGATGTCTAGGAATGCCTATGAGAATGTTATTAAAAATTTTTTTTTCCATTCTTATAACATCCTAAGGAAATTAATACTATGATTATTCTCATTTTTAAAAAGAGAAAAGTAAGGGAAGCTAAGTTACTCATTTAGTACTTCATAACCAGTAAGTGGCAGAGTTGAGATTTACCTTGGGCTGTGTTAAAGAGAGGTTTCATTTTGGTGTTAAAGCTTTGTCGTTGAGTGGACAAGACATATACCATATTTGTAATATAATTATTATGTAGAGACTTCCACATAAATGTTCTAATATAACAATGTAATATATATGTTAAAATTTGTTAGATTTCAAAAATCTGATATTTAACATAATTACAATTTATTCATAAATTTTAAGAACAATTAAATTGAATTTAGCAATGTTTATAATTTGATAAAGAATTTTAAAATTTTAATTAAAATTAAATGTTTGTGAAATTCTAGAAATACATAGTGGAATTATTCTGATCAAAATTCTGGTTATAATTCCGAATCTATGCAGAACATGGCACAATGATTAAGTGTATTATATCAGTTGATATATTTTTGTGTGTTTTCAAAGAAAAACTCAAGCCTACCCTTCATGAACTCTAATTTGGCCCACTATAAAGTTGATTCTTTTTTTCTACTTGAACTTATATTTAATATTAATTGGTACAAATATATGTGGTTATTTACAAGAAAAGAAAAGTAAGCATTTAAAGTGCTTAAATAAGTATTATAGATTTTAGAAGTTCTATTTTTCCCTCATTCTTTGTAAAAAGAAAATAGATTTTAGTTGGAGACTAATTGAATATCCTAGAAAAGATGTCAGGTAAGCAGCTGGCTTCATAAGATTGAACTTAACTGAAGGAGTCAGAGCTGGACCAGAAAACTCACTTGAGTATAGATGTTATTTAGAGCCAGTAGGCTGGGGAGATGATGATAAGAGATACCTTTGGAACGGTTAGCATTTAGCAACCAAAAAGAGGAAATGTGTGGAGAATGATGAGGTGAGGATTCATGGGGAAAAAATTTTTCTCCTTAATTAATAGTTGGGAATTTTTTAAGTATTTTGAGTAAAAAAGTACAGTGTACAAGGGTGGTTACTGATTCATATAAGATGCTCTCTGATGGAGCTTGTCATCTAAGGGAGAAAGAACACATGTACAAAGTGATAAGCAATAATTAAAATCAGATAGGAATAAAGACTTTAAAGAGACAAGCTGAAAAGCACAATTTTCTTACAATCATAATTAATAGCACATCTGGTTAAGTCTTGATCCTATATTCATCTCTGGCTGGAATGTTTTTAAAATAACCAATTTCAATGCTCAGATTGCTTTTTCAGAAGCCATTGCTGTAAGTGGTGTTACAAGAAGATTTTTGAACCTTTCATTTTCTAATATGGACAATATGACAAGATTTTGCTAAAGGTTTCACCTTATCAAGAGAGAAGAATAACTCACTGCCCTCAAGTAGTTCAACAGCAGACATGTAGTTACAATTCTTTTAGGCATAAAGCTTTCAGGTCTTGAGATGGTAGATACACTAGTATTCCACACAGAAAATACACTAGTGGGTTGACAGTCGGGTAAAGAAGAATAAAACTCTTTGGAAGTAGCCAAGAGCAACAATCACAGCTATTTTCCCACACTGGGTGGTCAAAACCATAAGTTATACTGTGATTTTTAAAGGGAGAATGCAGCACTGTTGCATCGTTGTTATATGAAAGTATTGATCTATACATACACATATAAAATCCATATAAAATATGTATACATTATGTGTATGTGTATATATATATATATAATTTTCTCTCCCATATGTTGAAGTGGGTTAAGGTTTCTTTGCAATAAAGTAACAATTTCAGTTTTAATTTTGTAATAAGTATGAGTACACTTTTAGAAGCTATTTATATGTTAGTAAGCATGAATATTAGTGTTTCAGTTCAGTTCAGTCGCTCAGTCATGTTCGACTCTTTGTGACCCCATGAATCGCAGCAGGCCAGGCCTCCCTGTCCAACACCAACTCCCAGAGTTCACTCAGACTCGCATCCATAGAGTCAGTGATGCCATCCAGCCATCTCATCCTCTGTCGTCCCCTTCTCCCCCTGCCCCCAATCCCTCCCAGTATCAGAGTCTTTTCCAATGAGTCAACTGTTTGCATGAGGTGGCCAAAGTACTGGAGTTTCAGCTTTAGCATCATTCCCTTCAAAGAAATCCCAGGGCTGATCTCCTTTAGAATGAACTGGTTGGATCTCCTTGCAGTCCAAGGAACTCTCAAGAGTCTTCTCCAACACTACAGTTCAGAAGCATCAATTCTTCAGCGCTCAGCTTTCTTCACAATCCCCAACTCTCACATCCATACATGACCACAGGAAAAACTATAGCCTTGACTAGATGGATCTTTGTTGGCAAAGTAATGTCTCTGCTTCTGAATATGCTATCTAGGTTGGTCATAACTATTCTTCCAAAAAGTAAGCATCTTTAAATTTCATGGCTGCCATCACCATCTGCAGTGATTTTGGAGCCCCCCAAAATAAAGTCTGACACTGTTTCCACTGTTTCCCAATCTATTTCCCATGAAGTGATGTTTAGCAGTGCACAAATGTCTCAACATACTAAAAAATTATACCAGCATTAAAAAAGCATTAAATATGCTTTTAATTTTAAGAATGGAAATTCTATGGTTGATGATATGTATCAATAGGTAGGCTTGAAAAATTAGGGAGATCAGACAATAACACATTTTATTAAATTAAGTGAAGTTGTACACAGGACTGTATGATTTTCGCAGGATTTCTTTTCTCTAGAAGTATATGTGAATTGATCCAATTGATAATGACTTGAATATTTTCTTTCCTCCACCTGTTTATAGTTTAACTTTTTTTCCAACAAAATGACATGTGGGGTATATACTTGGCTCATTCCTTACAGGTTACACATCCAAAGGGTGTTTTGCTCTTCATCCGCCGATGCCGTGATGTGATGTCATGGATAAGAGAGCAGTAGTAATCTTGACTTGCATTCTTTTTGCATTTGTTTCCTATCTAAACCTGTATTTCAAATTGTGGTACTGGAGAAGACTCTTGAGAGTCCCTTGGACAGAAAGAAGATCAAACCAGTCAATCCTAAAGGAAAGCAACCCTAAATATTCATTGGAAGCACTGATGCTGAAGCTGAAGCTCCTATACTTTGGCTGTCTCATGTGAAGAGCTAACTCATTGGAACAGCCCCTGATACTGGGAAGATTAAGGGCAGGAGGAGAAGGGGGTGACGGAGGCTGGGATGGTTGGATGACATCACCAATTCGATGGACACGAATTTTAGCAAACTCTAGGAGATAGTGAAGGACAGAGAAGCCTGGCATGCTGTAGTCCATGAGATTGCAAAGAGTCAGACACAACTTACCAACTAGACAACAACAAACCTGTATTAGGCAATAAACCCTTTTTTCTTTTTGTAAGGTCAAATCATTTTTCTTTACTTCCTGCTTCAAATTTTTTTGACCTGGTCATGATTCTTGTATCCAAATCTCATTCTCTGCAGTCTCTTAGCAGTAAGCATTTGCAAGTATCTGTATCTATGTAGAGACCTGGGAGCAGTGGCATCTGGCTATGAAGTTGTGTTTCCTTTAAGAGACAGAGGATAACCAGAGAACTTGGTTCTGACACTGGCTGGTGATTAGAAGATACCACCATTAAGAATTAGTGCAGATCCCACATTTAATGAGACTGACTTCACTTCAAATTTCAAAGATGCACTTTAAGAGTCTTTGGGCTACTTGTACTTTGGGAGTCTTTGAGCCACCTGCACTTTTGATCAACTGGCTATGAATTCTAATTTCTATAACTTCACTGGAAAGACTCACAGAACTCAGCAGTAGAGGACTGTATTTATGATTATAGTTTTATTATAAAGGATAAAAATCAGGACCAGTCAAATAAAGAGAGACTTGAGAGAGGTTCAAACACAGAGTTCTTATATCTGTCTCTATGGAATCAGTGCACAGAACTCATGGTTCTCTGTGTTCAACCAGGAGGCTCCAGTGAGTTCTAATGTCCAGACTTTTTATTGAAGTCTTATTGTATTGGCTGGCTTGATTGAAATATTGGCCGTGTGGTTAAACTTAATCTCCAGTCCTCTGTCGCTGGAAGCTGGACTGGTTTAGAGTGCCAAAACTCTAGTCATGGGGTTCGTCTCCCTTGTGACCAGCGATCATCCTGTGGCATCTGATTAAACTCACTGTGATCCAAGGGCTTCCCTGGTCTCTCAATGGTAAAGAAACCACCTACAATGAAGGAGATTTGGGTTCAGTCCCTGGGTCAGGAAGATCCCCTGGCATGGTAACCCACTCTAGTATTCTTGCCTGGAGAATCCCATGGACAGAGGAGTCTGGTGGGCTATATAGTTCATGGGGTTGCACAGAGTCAGACCTGAGAAGGCAATGGCGCCCCACTCCAGTACTCTTGCCTGGAAAAGCCCATGGATAGAGGAGCCTGGTAGGCTGCAGTCTATGGTGTCGCTAAGAGTTGGACATGACTGAGCGACTTCACTTTCATGCATTGGAGAAGGAAATGGCAACCCACTCCAGTATTCTTGCTTGGAGAATCCCAGGGACAGGGGAGNTTTAGCAGTGCACAAATGTCTCAACATACTAAAAAATTATACCAGCATTAAAAAAGCATTAAATATGCTTTTAATTTTAAGAATGGAAATTCTATGGTTGATGATATGTATCAATAGGTAGGCTTGAAAAATTAGGGAGATCAGACAATAACACATTTTATTAAATTAAGTGAAGTTGTACACAGGACTGTATGATTTTCGCAGGATTTCTTTTCTCTAGAAGTATATGTGAATTGATCCAATTGATAATGACTTGAATATTTTCTTTCCTCCACCTGTTTATAGTTTAACTTTTTTTCCAACAAAATGACATGTGGGGTATATACTTGGCTCATTCCTTACAGGTTACACATCCAAAGGGTGTTTTGCTCTTCATCCGCCGATGCCGTGATGTGATGTCATGGATAAGAGAGCAGTAGTAATCTTGACTTGCATTCTTTTTGCATTTGTTTCCTATCTAAACCTGTATTTCAAATTGTGGTACTGGAGAAGACTCTTGAGAGTCCCTTGGACAGAAAGAAGATCAAACCAGTCAATCCTAAAGGAAAGCAACCCTAAATATTCATTGGAAGCACTGATGCTGAAGCTGAAGCTCCTATACTTTGGCTGTCTCATGTGAAGAGCTAACTCATTGGAACAGCCCCTGATACTGGGAAGATTAAGGGCAGGAGGAGAAGGGGGTGACGGAGGCTGGGATGGTTGGATGACATCACCAATTCGATGGACACGAATTTTAGCAAACTCTAGGAGATAGTGAAGGACAGAGAAGCCTGGCATGCTGTAGTCCATGAGATTGCAAAGAGTCAGACACAACTTACCAACTAGACAACAACAAACCTGTATTAGGCAATAAACCCTTTTTTCTTTTTGTAAGGTCAAATCATTTTTCTTTACTTCCTGCTTCAAATTTTTTTGACCTGGTCATGATTCTTGTATCCAAATCTCATTCTCTGCAGTCTCTTAGCAGTAAGCATTTGCAAGTATCTGTATCTATGTAGAGACCTGGGAGCAGTGGCATCTGGCTATGAAGTTGTGTTTCCTTTAAGAGACAGAGGATAACCAGAGAACTTGGTTCTGACACTGGCTGGTGATTAGAAGATACCACCATTAAGAATTAGTGCAGATCCCACATTTAATGAGACTGACTTCACTTCAAATTTCAAAGATGCACTTTAAGAGTCTTTGGGCTACTTGTACTTTGGGAGTCTTTGAGCCACCTGCACTTTTGATCAACTGGCTATGAATTCTAATTTCTATAACTTCACTGGAAAGACTCACAGAACTCAGCAGTAGAGGACTGTATTTATGATTATAGTTTTATTATAAAGGATAAAAATCAGGACCAGTCAAATAAAGAGAGACTTGAGAGAGGTTCAAACACAGAGTTCTTATATCTGTCTCTATGGAATCAGTGCACAGAACTCATGGTTCTCTGTGTTCAACCAGGAGGCTCCAGTGAGTTCTAATGTCCAGACTTTTTATTGAAGTCTTATTGTATTGGCTGGCTTGATTGAAATATTGGCCGTGTGGTTAAACTTAATCTCCAGTCCTCTGTCGCTGGAAGCTGGACTGGTTTAGAGTGCCAAAACTCTAGTCATGGGGTTCGTCTCCCTTGTGACCAGCGATCATCCTGTGGCATCTGATTAAACTCACTGTGATCCAAGGGCTTCCCTGGTCTCTCAATGGTAAAGAAACCACCTACAATGAAGGAGATTTGGGTTCAGTCCCTGGGTCAGGAAGATCCCCTGGCATGGTAACCCACTCTAGTATTCTTGCCTGGAGAATCCCATGGACAGAGGAGTCTGGTGGGCTATATAGTTCATGGGGTTGCACAGAGTCAGACCTGAGAAGGCAATGGCGCCCCACTCCAGTACTCTTGCCTGGAAAAGCCCATGGATAGAGGAGCCTGGTAGGCTGCAGTCTATGGTGTCGCTAAGAGTTGGACATGACTGAGCGACTTCACTTTCATGCATTGGAGAAGGAAATGGCAACCCACTCCAGTATTCTTGCTTGGAGAATCCCAGGGACAGGGGAGCTGTCGCTGGGGTCTCACAGAGACGTCTATGGGGTCGCACAGAGTCGGACACTACTGAAGCGACTTAGCAGCAGCAGCGGCATAGAGTCAGACATAATTAAAGTGACTGAGTACACACATACCCACTCACTGTGGTCCAAAAGGCTAATAAATAACAAAAGCAATTCTGGTATTTAGAAAGGTCTTAGGATTTAAATTTTTCCTCCTGAGAACCAGAGACAATGGTCAAATATTTTTATCACACAGCACAAACTAAGTGGAAGGGGTGAGGAAGATAAGAGAGGCATGAGGAAACATGGAGCTGGAAAGGAAAAACAAATGGTTTCTAAATCCTCTGGGAGGACCCACTTTAAAGGGCCGATATTTTTTCCATAACTTGTGTGTGCATATTTTATAAACCACTCATGCTGTTTAAGCTGCATACTTTTCAACTGAATTGCATTCCGGGCATTCCTTTTAATGGGAAGGATCAGAAAGTGGACAAGCGACTGAAGTAAAATACCTTACCAATAAATGTAACAAGAAATTACAAAAAAATAATAATCACAGTCATAAAGAGATTGACTTATGCTTTGGGCTATGAAACAGACTCAAAATTCCATTTATTTTGTGAATTTGCAAAACCTTTTTCTGTTGCTAAAATAATACCTTTCATATATTCTTATCAATATTAATTACAATGAAAATGACTATATACGTTTCCATGTGCTTCTCTCTTCCTATTATGTATTATATGTATTATAATACATATACAAACACTCATACATACATATATATGTATGTTAAATATGTGTACATAGCTGTGTATGCATATATTAATATGTAATATGTATTTCTTTTTCCACCATATAAATGTAACACACACTGGCTATAGAAAAATCATAACATAATCAATATATTATATCTGGCTTATAATTTACAAAATACATTTTTTGTTATTGCCAATTTAGACAGAAAAGTATATAGTATGCATTTCTAATGATGAACAAAAAGGAAAGAGGATTTTTGGTATTTTCTGAGGTATATTTCTGAGATATCCAATAAAATACAATGGCCATTTTTAGTTTTCTTTATATTACTTTTTTTTGTATTAATATAAGGTTATATTAATTATGTTCCATGACATATTAATAAATGACAGGTATTAATAACGTTAATAAACAGGAACTGTTTTTCTGTTTTCTATATTTAAAAATACCAACCTTCTTAAGGAGGTTTAGAAATTACATTGAAAGTCAGGCTAGCACAGTAATTTTCACAGGAGAAGCAAGGGTAGCTAATGACCAATGTAGCTGCTTATAGTTAAATCTTTCTCTAAGGTACAAAATATACACATTTTGAAATATATACATTTTGCAAAAAGTGACAGTTAATGACATGAAAGCTTAATTAGAATTAGAGTTTCATGGAGTATGTGTGTGTAAGACTGGAATGAATTGTTAAAACTTTGAATTCTGAGTTCAGAATTTTATAATGTAGAAAGATTACTTTTGTGCTTGATGGAACTATTTACTGTGGTGCCCCAACATAGATTAAATAGATAAATAAACTAAATCTATATTTTTTTGATCAGCATCCAGAATGACTATGTTACAATTAGTGTAAGACATGCTTTCAAAAATTACAAATGATTTGAAACTGAGCGACTGAACTGAACTGAACTGAAAAGATAAACATGCCTATAGGTCTCTTACTAATCTGAAAAGTAAAGTCTCCAGGGGAATAGAGTTAAGAAAAATTAAAAATAAACATAAAAAAAGTAAATTAAAAGAAACTTTTTCATGTTTATGAGATTACTCTCAGCAGATGTAGCTTACTGTTGCCAGGAAACATACAGGAGCTTGGTATATTTATGAGAAAAAGGTATGGCTTTGCTCGAGTAAAAGGTAAAAAACATTAGCAAATGATATATGTATGCTTGTATGTCTAATTGTGTTTAGCATTAGATATATTTAATTATGTTATAAGAATGTGCTTTTATAGGTCAGTGTAATCTGTCATTTCCAATGCTTCCCACTTTCATTTTTGCATAACACATTATCTTGTTTTTTCTCATTATTGTTGTTTTATTTGTTTATAGCATCAATACCTACAGAGAGAGCTTCACGGCCTATGTACTCTTAGTAGAACACACTTGCTAGCTAGTCTCTTACTTAAAATAAGACTCGGAATTATCCTCTTGAAAAATTATGATAGAACTTTAAAAAAATCACCTTATGGGAAATAGAAATAAAAAAGTCTATAAATTTAAAATATTTAGGAATCAAACATAGAGAAACACACATTGTGAATTGTTAACTTTTGGGAACAGTGAGATGTAATAACATGTAAGAGTATAGCAATAGATAAAATCATATCAATAGTGGAATTCTCTACAGAGAATAAGAAATAAAACCATCCCAGTTTATCAAATGATACTATATTCATAGAGACATGTTTAAGTGCCTAGAGATTTACATACGAATCTTTGAACCAAAGATTACCCTAAGTGAAAGCAAAATGATTCAAAACACCTTTTATGATGTTTTGTAGTAATTTACACACTCTACATCCTTTTTTTCTTCTGGATTACATCATTCACATATCTCTCCATAGTTCATCATGAAATAGCGATAAATTGTGATGTATATATAGATTCAGTGGTAAATGAAATGATTCAAAAGCCAATAACTTCAGTAGAACAAGTAACTATTGCTGTTTTTAAGACTAAAACAGGCTGCAGGAAAGAAAAATTGGTTGCTATCTCTTGCTTCAGTTCAGTTCAGTCACTCAGTCGTTTCCGACTCTTTGCGACCTCATGAATCGCAGCACACCAGGCTTCCCTGTCCATCGCCAACTCCAGGAGTCCACCCAAACTCATGTGCGTCGAGTCAGTGATACCATCCAGCCATCTCATCCTCTGTGTCCCCTTCTCTTCCTGCCCCCAATCCCTCCCAGCATCAGAGTCTTTTCCAGTGAGTCAACTCTTCGCATGAGGTGGTCAAAGTATTGGAGTTTCAGCCTCAGCATCAGTCCTTCCAATGAACACCCAGGACTGGTCTCCTTCAGGATGGACTGGTTGGATCTCCTTGCAGTCCAAGAATTCTGCAATTCAAGTACTTATTAGTAAACCTGTCATTATCTGCTTTATAGGTAGAGATGTCATCACTTTTAGGTTTGATTACTGTTGTAGGCTCTTGGGGAAAAATGAAAATAATTTTCATTGTTTTATCATCAGTGTTTTTAAAAATTTAGGTCCTCACATGAAGAATTTTTTTTCAAAGAAAAAAAAAATGAGTGTACCTCCCAAGGCAAAATGTTTTCCATAGTCTTTCTTATGGTCGACAGTGTCCTTCTGAATAATTCCAAGGACAAGGAGTTCAATACTTTGTCAGGAAACTCATTTCATTGTTGGATATTTCTAACAGGGGAAAAAAATACTTCATACTTTAGACAAATTAGCTTTATGTGCTTGCTATTTTTGCATATTCTTTTTTTGGTGTGATTTCTGAAGTAAAAAATGTGTGATCTTTCCCCCACTTCTTTTAGCTAGCCTTTCAAAGATGTATAAGTGACTGTTCTCAGTTTAGTCTTTCTATGACCAGAATAAAAAGCCTTGCAGGCAACTGTATAGCTTCTGGCATCAGACATCTTGGATGTTAAACCAAGCTTCTTCATTTGACACCTAATTGGCTTTTTCCGGTTTCTTTCTAGTTCTAAAATTAAGATTCCTATCTTTAAAATGAGAATAAATTACAACAGTCTACATCCTAGGGATGCTGTTTGGATTAAGTGGTATTAAGAGAACAAAAGCAATCCTTGGCACGGAATATGAGATTCATAAATGTTAGCTTCTCTGATTACAACTGCAGTTGAGTTCACATTTCTTTCACTAATATTTGTAAGAAATATTCAGGGTAACGTGCAAAGTAAAAATACAGATTTTTAACATTGAATAATCTGTCAATTTAAATTATTTAACTCTCATCTGCCATTATTTAATTATCAAATTCATTTGATTATTCTAGCAGCATAACAAGAAATTAAGTTTTTCATTATTTAATTAGTTAATAGTTATTAATTAGCTAATTATTTAATTAGCTAATAGTCATTAGCTAATAGTTCTTAGGGCTTCNAATTCTGCAATTCAAGTACTTATTAGTAAACC
Source organism: Neotragus moschatus (assembly GCA_006410615.1). NCBI lineage: Eukaryota > Metazoa > Chordata > Mammalia > Artiodactyla > Bovidae > Neotragus > Neotragus moschatus. Next base: position 1,509,020 of record SJYA01002334.1, read on the forward strand.
TGTCATTATCTGCTTTATAGGTAGAGATGTCATCACTTTTAGGTTTGATTACTGTTGTAGGCTCTTGGGGAAAAATGAAAATAATTTTCATTGTTTTATCATCAGTGTTTTTAAAAATTTAGGTCCTCACATGAAGAATTTTTTTTCAAAGAAAAAAAAAATGAGTGTACCTCCCAAGGCAAAATGTTTTCCATAGTCTTTCTTATGGTCGACAGTGTCCTTCTGAATAATTCCAAGGACAAGGAGTTCAATACTTTGTCAGGAAACTCATTTCATTGTTGGATATTTCTAACAGGGGAAAAAAATACTTCATACTTTAGACAAATTAGCTTTATGTGCTTGCTATTTTTGCATATTCTTTTTTTGGTGTGATTTCTGAAGTAAAAAATGTGTGATCTTTCCCCCACTTCTTTTAGCTAGCCTTTCAAAGATGTATAAGTGACTGTTCTCAGTTTAGTCTTTCTATGACCAGAATAAAAAGCCTTGCAGGCAACTGTATAGCTTCTGGCATCAGACATCTTGGATGTTAAACCAAGCTTCTTCATTTGACACCTAATTGGCTTTTTCCGGTTTCTTTCTAGTTCTAAAATTAAGATTCCTATCTTTAAAATGAGAATAAATTACAACAGTCTACATCCTAGGGATGCTGTTTGGATTAAGTGGTATTAAGAGAACAAAAGCAATCCTTGGCACGGAATATGAGATTCATAAATGTTAGCTTCTCTGATTACAACTGCAGTTGAGTTCACATTTCTTTCACTAATATTTGTAAGAAATATTCAGGGTAACGTGCAAAGTAAAAATACAGATTTTTAACATTGAATAATCTGTCAATTTAAATTATTTAACTCTCATCTGCCATTATTTAATTATCAAATTCATTTGATTATTCTAGCAGCATAACAAGAAATTAAGTTTTTCATTATTTAATTAGTTAATAGTTATTAATTAGCTAATTATTTAATTAGCTAATAGTCATTAGCTAATAGTTCTTAGGGCTTCCATGATGACACAGTGGTAAAGAATCTTCCTGCCAGTGTAAGAGTCACAAGTTAGAGTCTTTTGATGAGAGTGAAAGAGGAAAGTGAAAGATTGAAATTCTCAGTAACATATTTATCCAGCTATGATGAAGTTAAACTCACATGGAGCAGGAAGAGCAAAAATCCATATTGTCAAAACTTACTGTATGGTACTAGAGAGTTGGGGTAGGGAGGGAGGGAGGCTCAAGAGGAAGGGAATATATGTATACATATAGCGGATTCATGTTGTGGTACAGCAAAAACTGATACAATATTGTAAAGCAAAAAAAAAAAAAAAGAAAAGAAAGAAAATCAACCTTAAAAAAAACTAAGATCACAGTCCCATCACTTCATGGAAAACACTGGAAAAGGTGAAAGCAGTGACAGATTTTATTCTTTTAGGCTCCAAAACCACTGTGGACAATGACTACAGACAGTTTCTCCTTAGAAAAAAGCTATGGCAAAACTAGATAGCATATTAAAAACTAGAAACAGCACTTCGTTGACAAAGCTATGGTTTTTCCAGTAGTCATGTATGGATGTCAGAGTTGGACCATAAAGAAGGCTGAACACTGAAGAACTGACACTTTCAAACTGTGTTGCTGGAGGAGATTCTTGAGAGTCCCTTGGACAGCAAGGAGATCAAACCAGTCACTCTTAAAGGAAATCAACCCCTGAGTATTCATTGGAAGGACTGATGCTGCACCTGAAGCTACAATACTTTGGCCACCTGATGTGAAGAACCAACTCACTGGAAAAGACCTTCATGCCGGGAAAGACTGAGGGCAGGAGGAGAGGTTGACAGAGAATGAAATGATTGGATGGCATCATTGACTCAGTGAACATGAGTTTGAGCACACTCAGGGAGAGAATGAAGGACAGGAAAGGTTGGCCTGCTGCAGTCCATGGGGTCCCAGAGTCAGAGATGATTCAGCAACTGATCAAAAGCAACAGTATTTTTAACAATAACTTTTAACTGTGTCTTTCCTTCTAAGTGTCTTCAAATCTAATAATACATTTACATATGTTGCTGAAATTTAGTATCAAGCATACAGGTTTACCTCATTTACTGCATTATAAAATTGGGATACATAGACATAGTCTCAAGTTTCTACAAGATAATTAATATTACTCCCAAATTCAGATGAATCAGAATATTTTTCAGTATCAACAAACATAGATTAAAATATTTACTATTATATTGATGTATTGTTATTACAGTACTATGAGAGAAGTATTTTAAAACCAAATAAAATTTTATGAAATAAATTCTGTGAAATTCTACTTTCTAAAAGTAAAAATTTCAAAAATCAAATGTTATTTAAAAACCTATAATTTTTGAATAATCTCAACATTTATCAACATTCATTTATTCTTCTGACTAATTACCTCAAAATTGGTGTCTCTTCTCTTTTCTTGATTGTATTATTTCCTTTGGAATTGTCCAGAGATAAAGATTACCCCCCTCCATTACATTAGCATTTTCTACTCAAAGGCTGATTGCAATATTATGCAAAATGAAACTCACCAAAAATAGTTGAAAGACAGAGAGGTCACTAAATAATTTATCCCAAATCACTCCAGATGTGGGAAGATGTCTTTGAAATGCCAAATGCATGATTTTGAATGCCCTATTAATATATATTTAGTGGGTTGATGAGCTATATTATAATATAAATTGTGAATTGTTTGATGGGTTCTTCAACTTCAGTTCTAATTACAATGTAGTCAGTTCTTGATTATCCATTGTAATAGGGACATGAACAGTAGACATAAACAAAATCTACAAATTTTCCCCATATTTTTGAAGACCAGTAGTTTTGTTTTTCCACATGCAACCTTAAGCTGCCCTCCACATTCTTTCACCTTCTATTTTGAACAAATAAGTAATAAAGTAAGCTAAAATCTATGACAAGCATAAGTTAGTCTACCTCTTATATTTGTTAAATAGTATGTGAATTTGTAAAACCTTACATGAAATTTCTGTATCCCACCAATGACATGGGAATATGAAATATTAAAGATCATATTCCAATGATTCCACTGCACATTTGTGATATAGAATAATATGGACTAACTATTCAGAGGTATGATCATGTCAATTCTAGATACTTTCATTATGTATAGATAAACTTACCTTTTTACAGGTGGCACTAAATTTGGACACATCTGAGCATGTGCCCCAAGTATTTCTTCTTTCTGTTTGATTGTGAAACCCCATCTCCAGCTCTAGTATAAAACCTAAGGCAAGGCTAACAGGTTTAAAGAAAGTAAATAAGATAAATGCAAAGATGTTTCTCCCGCTTTCTTTTCTCCAGAAATAGACAGCTAGAAAAATAAGAAATATCCACAAAAAATTAAGATTTTAATACATATTTTTCCAAGTGTTAATTCTAAAGATTTGGGAAATTCTTTTAATAGCTGAGAAACCAGGCAGACGTTAAGAAGTCAGTGTTCAATAATGTGCTGGAACATGGTTGTATAGATTTCTGAGAACTCACTCCTATTATTTCAGGACTTTTGCCAGCAGCATTGCTATCTTAAAAGAGACTGTGGTAGAAATAGTTAAACCAATATTTGCAAAGGGTTTAAATCTATTTTTGATGATTTTTGTTTTAAAAGTCCATCACTAGTATACAACTGTCAGCATTTGGCCAGTTTCTTATTTTTATATGGGGCTGTGAAGAAGGGAAATATTTAATACCCTTCTCCATAATAGGAAGAGTCAAGTTCTTTGTAAAAGCAGCAACCTTGTGAACTCCAAATTGTGTTTAAATGATTTAGCAAAATGTATGCTTCCTGACACTGTCAGCATTTAAATAACTAGATCTTTTATTTCTCAGATTATACACTTCTCTGAAGACTCTTTCTTGTAAGTTCCAGGCTGTCAAGATCAGTCATAAATGTAAATTCATCATGTCCGAAACAACTAACCCAGTTCCTGACACATAAGACCATTCAAAAATATTTGATGAATTAATAAATTAATGAATGAATTGCTCCAAATTAGATGCTCTGAGTTCTAGTCTAAGTCTTGCCAGCCTGCTGGCAACCAGTTTTCAATAAATGGATCCCTAAGTCAAACACTAAGAGGTCTGGTGGTGATTTAGTCACTGAGTCATGTCCGACTCTTTGCAACTCCATGGACTGTAGTCCACCAGGTTCCTCTGTCCATGGGGTTTCCTAGGCAAGAATACTGAAGTGGGTTGCCATTTCCTTCTCGAGCAAATCGTCCTCCTGTGCCTTCCTGCATTGCAGGAAGATTCCTTGCCACTAAGTCAGAAGGGAAGCTCAAAGAGGTCTGAAATCTGTTAATAAATTTAATCTGATTTAAAACCCTCTTACACTGTTGGTGGGAATGCAAATTAGTACAGCCACTATGGAGAACAGTGTGGAGATTCCTTAAAAAATTGCAAACAGACCTGCCTTATGACCCAGCAATCCCACTGCTGGGCATACACACTGAGGAACCCAGAATTGAAAGAGACACATGTACACCAATGTTCATCACAGCACTATTTATAATAGCCAGGACATGGAAGCAATCTAGATGTCCATCAGCAGATGAATGGATAAGAAAACTTTGGTACATATACACAATGGAGTATTACTCAGCCATTAAAAGGAATACATTTGAATCAGTTCTAATGAGGTGGATGAAACTGGAGCCGATTATACAGAGTGAAGTAAGCCAGAAAGAAAAACACCAATACAGTATACTAACACATATATGTGGAATTTAGAAAGATGGTAATGTTAAACCTGTACGCGAGACAGCAAAAGAGACACAGATGTATAGGACAGCCTTTTGGACACTGTGGGAGAGGGAAGAGGGTGGGATGATTTGGGAGAGTGGCATTGTAACATGTATGATACAATAAGTGAAACAAATACCCGGTCTAGGTTAGGTGCAGTATACAGGATGCTTGGGACTGATGCACTAGGATGATCCAGAGAGATGGTGTGGGGTGGGACGGGGGAGGGGAGGTCAGGATTTGGAGCTTATATACACTTGTGGTTGATGCATGTCAATGTATGGCAAAATGAATACAGTATTGTAAAGCAAAAAAAAAAAAAAAAAAAACAAACTTGAAGTTGGTCCTTTCTAATATGATGTGAATGGGATTCTGGCTGTTCTCTATGTTCAGTATATCATTGCATACCTGCCTACTTTCCTCCTTTTCTTCCTCGTGGCCTTTTATGTTTTTCTAAGAGTCTATTCTATTGCTATTTTCAGATACATCTTAGACTGATTAATCATTTACCATCCAATCCAAAAGAAGAAAAATTTAAAATAAAACTTAAAAAAAAAATCCTTTCTAGTTTGTCCCAGTGTTAACACAAGAAAAATCACAATGTTACAATGAACACTGAAAAAGAAAATTCAGGTTTTCTCCCAGTGGTTTGATCTTTATTTTTCATTGAAAAGTAGTTTTGCAGCCAAGACACATTTTTGCCACCCTGCTGAGCCTTCACCAGCTCACCTTTGCTCTTCTGCAGAACAGCCATCAGGGTCTACAAGAGGGAGACCAAGCTAGCACCTTTGTTATTGCCCCAGAGTTACTTAGCTATTCTCATTCCCTGCTGTTTCCAGTTATATGATCAAGTAATTCCTGCCACTACCCATCTAACTGAAGCTGGAGAACTGACAAATTTCTCATAGATTATGTCAGATTGAAGTAAGCACATCGGAGGCAGGGTGAAAGGATTTCAGTTTCGGGATAAGGGAAATAGTAAAGAAGTACTCATAAACTTTCCAGTTTCATGTAGTCCAACTCATGTATTTGCTTTTGCTCCCCTTGGTGTCATAGCCAAGAAACCATTGCCAAGGCTAATGTCAAGAAGCTTTTTATTGTGTTTTCTAGGAGGTTTATATCTTCAGATCTTATAGTCAAGTATTTACTCTGTTTTGAGTTTATTTCATGTATGATGTAAGATTTTGGTTCAAATTTCATTCTTTTGGATTAGATATCAAGTTTTCCAATGTCATCTGTTGAAGAGACTATTTCACATTGTGTATTCTTGGCATGTGTTGAAGATCAGTTTACTGTAAATGTGTGGCTTTAATTCTAGGCTCTCTATTTTTCCCACTGGTGTATGTCTGTCTTTATGCCAGTGTCATACTGTTTTAATTAATGTGCCTTGTAAAACATTTTGAATGAAAAATATTTCCAGACCACGTATCTGGTAAGGACCTGATCCAAAGTCCAAAATACGTAAGAACGCCTATGATTCAATAACAGATATAAATAAATCAATAAGTCAAACAAAAAGTAGGCAAAAGTCTTCAAATATCTCCAAAAGAAGACACATAAATTGCCATGTATGGATGTGAGTTGTTGCTGTTGTTCAGTCACCCATTCGTGTTTGACTATTTGAGACCCCAAGGACTGTAGCAGTCCAGGCCTCCCTGACACACATCTCCTGGAATTTGCCCAATCTCATGTTATTGCCTCAGTGATATTGTCCAGCCATCTCATCCTATGATGTCCTCTTCTCTGTCTGCCCTCAATCTTTCCCAGAATAAGGGGCTTTTTCAATGAGTCGTCTATTCACATTCAGTTCAGTCACTCAGTCGTGTCCGACTCTTTGCGACCACATGAATTGCAGCACGCCAGGCCTCCCTGTCCATCACCAACTCCCGGAGTTCACTCAGACTCACATCCATCGAGTGAGTCATGACACATCCAGCCATCTCATCCTCTGTCGTCCCCTTCTCCTCCTGCCCCCAATCCCTCCCAGCATCAGAGTCTTTTCCAATGAGTCAACTCTTCGCATGAGGTGGCCAAAGTACTGGAGTTTAGCTTTAGCATCATTCCTTCCAAAGAAAGCCCGGGGCTGATCTCCTTCAGGATGGACTGGTTGGATCTCCTTGCAGTCCAAGGGACTCTCAAGAGTCTTCTCCAATACCACAATTCTTTGGTGCTCAGCCTTCTTCACAGTCCAACTCTCACATCCATATATGACCACAGGAAAAACCTTAGTCTGTTCACATTAGATGACCAAAATACTGAAGCTTCAGCTTCATCATCAGTCCTTCCAGTGCATATTCAGGGTTTATCTCCCTTAAGACTGACTGGTTTGATCGCCTTGCTGCCCAAGGGAGTTTCACGAGTCTTCTCCAGCACCACAGTTGGAAGGCATCATTTCTTTGGTGTTCTGCCTTCTTCACGGTCCAGCTGTCACAACCATACATGACCACTGGGAACACCATAGCCTTGACTATACAGACCTTTGTTGGCAGAGTAATGTCTCTGTTTTTCAACACACTGTCTAGGTTTGTCATTACTTTCCTGGCAAGAAGTAAGCATCTTCTGATACTGTGGCTGCAGTCACCATCTGCAGTGATTTTGGAGCCCAAGAGGAGGAAGTATGTGACTACTTTCATGTTTTCCCCTCACATTTTCCATGTAGTGATAGGGCCAGATGCCATGATATTAGTTTTTTTTTTTTTTTTTAATATTTAGTCATAAACAGGCTTTTTCTCTCTCCTCCTTCACCCTCATCAAGAGGCCCTTTAGTTCCTCTTTGCTTTCTGCCATTAGAGTGGTATCATCCACATATCTGAGATTGTTGATGTTTCTCCCTCCTTTCTTGATTCCACCTTGTAACTTGCTCAGTGCAGCATTTCTCATGATGTGCTCAGAGTATTGGTTAAACAAACAAGGTGACAGCAGACAGCCCTGTGGTACTTTTTTCTGGATCCTGAACCAATCATTTCTTTGATACAGCATTCGAATTGTTGCTTCTTCATCCATATACAGTTTCTCAGGAGACAGATAAGATGGCCTGGTATCCCCATCTCTCTAAGAACTTTCCACAGTTTGTCATAATACACACAGTCAAAGGTTTTAGCATAGTCAGTGAAACAGAGATAGATGTTTTTTTTTCTGAAATTCCTTTGCTTTCTCTGCTGCTAAATCGCTTCAGTTGTGTCCGACTCTGTACAACCCCATAGATGGCAGCCCACCAGGCTCCTCCATCCCTGAGATTCTCCAGGCAAGAACACTGGAGTGGGTTGCCATTTCCTTCTCCAATGCATGCAAGTGAAAAGTGAAACTGAAGTAGCTCAGTCGTGTCCAACCCTCAGCGACCCCCATGGGCTGCAGCCTTCCAGGCTCCTCTGTCCATGGGATTTTCCAGGCAAGAGTACTGGAGTGGGGTGCCATTGCCTTCTCTGTTGCTTTCTCTATAATCCTGCAAATGTTGGCAATTTGATCTCTAGTTCCTCTTCCTTTCCCAAACCTTGCTTGGATATCTGGAATTTCTTGGTTCACATAATGCTGAAGCCTAGCCTGCAAGATTTTAACCTTGACCTTACTAGCATGGGAGATGAATGCAGTTGTCCAGTGGTTAGCACATTCTTTGGTACTTTCTTTTTTGGGAATTGGGATGAGGATTGACTTTTTCTAGTCCTGTGACCACTCCTGGGTCTTCCATTTGCTGGGATAATGAATGCAAGATCTTGATGGCATCATCCTTTAGGGATTTCAATATTTCTGTTGGAATTTCATCGCATCCACTAACTTTATTAACAGCAGTGATGCTCAAGGCCTACTTGACTTCACGGAATGTCTGCTCTGGGTCACTAACCACACCATTGTAGTAATCCAGTTCATTAAGACCTTTTTAAATATAGCTCTTCCATGTATTCTTTCCATCTCATGTTGTTCTTTTTAGTCTACTAGGTGGCTACCATTTTTATCCTTTATTGTGTCTATCTTTTGGCTGAATGCTCCCTTGATGTTTCCAATTTTCCTGAAGAAATCTCTAGTTTTTCTCCTCTTGTTATTTTACTATAATAAAACGCTGAATGCTGAAGAATTGATGCTTTCGAACTGTGGTGCTGAAGAAGACTCTTGAGAGTCCCTTGGACAGCAAGGAGATCAAACTAATCAATTCTAAAGGAAAACAACCCTGAATATTTACTGAAAGAACTGATGCTGTAGCAGAAGCTCCAATACTCTGGACACCTGGTGCAGGAGCTGACTCATTGGAAAAGATTCTGATGCTGGGAAAGATTGAAGGCGAAAGGAAAAGAGTGGTAGAGTATAAGGTGGTTTACATAGCATTCCCAACTCAGTGGACTTTAGCAAACTTCAGGAGATAGTGGAGGACAGGGAAGCCCAGTGTGCTGCAGTTCATGGGGTCACAAAGTGTTGGACGTGACTTAACGACTGAACAACATATTAAAAGACACTCAACATCGTTAATCATCAGGGAAAGGAAAAGTAAAACTACAGTGAGGTAACACCTCATGTTAGGTATGGTGGCTACTACAAAAATAAGCAAAAAAGATAGGATTTGTGAGTATGTGGGTAAATTGGAACTTTTCTTCACTGCTGGCAATGAAAAATGCTGCAGCTTCAATGAAAAATAGTAAGTATAGTCTTCAAAAAATTAAAAAAATAAACTACCAACAATGCCATTTCTGGGTGTATACCCAAAAGAATTGAAATCAAGATCTGAAAGGCAATCTGTACTCTCATGTTCACGATAGCATTATTCATAACAGCCAAGTCATGAGAACAACTGAAATGTTCATGAACAAATGAATGGGTTAATAAAATGGGGTATATGCACATAATGGAGTATTCAGTTCAGTTCAGTTCAGTCGCTCAGTCATGTCCCCAACTCTTTGCGACCCCATGAATCGCAGCACACCAGGCTTCCCTGTCCATCACCATCTCCCAAAGTTCACTCAAACTCACATCCATTGAGTCAGTGATGCCAGCCAGCCGTCTCAGCCTCTGTCGTCCCCTTTTCCTCCTGCCTCCAATCCCTCCCAGCATCAGAGTCTTTTCCAATGAGTCAACTCTTCGCATGAAGTGGCCAAAGTACTGGAGTTTCAGCTTTAGCATCATTCCTTCCAAAGAACACCCAGGGCTGATCTCCTTTAGAATGGACTGGTTGGATCTCCTTGCAGTCCATTATTCAGCCTTAAAGAAATCAGACTTTTTGCAAACAACTTGGATGAACCTTAATGGCATTATGCCAAGGGAAAAAGCCAGTTGCAGAGGAACAAATGCTATGATTGCATTTAAATGAGGAACCTACGATAGTCAAATTCACAGAAGCAGTGAATAGAACGTTGGTTNTATTCAGCCTTAAAGAAATCAGACTTTTTGCAAACAACTTGGATGAACCTTAATGGCATTATGCCAAGGGAAAAAGCCAGTTGCAGAGGAACAAATGCTATGATTGCATTTAAATGAGGAACCTACGATAGTCAAATTCACAGAAGCAGTGAATAGAACGTTGGTTACCAGAGAACATGGAAAGAGACAACAGGAAGTTCTTGCTCAAGGTGTATAATGTTTCATTTATGCAGAATAAATTTCCTTTACAGATCTGCTGTATAGCATAATGCCTATAGTATACTGTATATAGTAATACTGTACTATCCAGTCAAAACTTGTTAGGAGAGTAGATCTCCTGTTAAGTGTTTTTAGCACACACACACACACACACACAGAGAGAGAGAGAGGACACAAGGAGACTTTAGGAGGTGATTGGTTGAGAATCACAGGTATATATATTTGTCCAAACTCACACAATTGTGTTCATTAAATATGTGCAGGTTTTTGACTATCAAAAGTAAGTAAATAAAAATAAAAGCCTTAGTTGAAATAAAGAATCGATTGTAAGTAGGCAAGAGGTCAGCAAGAAGAATATCATATGTGTCTGCAAGAAGGAAAAATCATGCTTTTAAATTTGATCCCCAAATGTAAAAAAAAAGAAAGAAAGAAAGAAAGAAATATTTGCCATGTCTGTTTTTGAAAGGCCAATTAAACCTACCGTAACCTCCCTTCCCTCCAAAAAAGGACAACTATTTGGGGAGAAAACTCATAAATAAATAAGTGCTGTCAGTCTTGCCAAGAAGTATTAGAGAACATATGCTGACTTTACAATAAGTCCTAACGTAGAACACAAAGGCACTTTGCTCCCACATTGAAAAATATCTCTGAGCAGAAAAATAAAAATCTGTAGAGATTTGGACAAATCCACCACAGCTGTGCCAACATATGGCACATTGATTAATACAAGTGTCACTAGTAATAATGAACTGTGCAAAAATATTATCCATGTAAACTGTTTATCTTAGAAATGCAAGTGCTTCTTTCCAAATTTATTCTTCAACTGTTTGATCAAAAATAAATAAATTTTAAAAAATGAACTTGAATTTTCAAAAATTTCCAAAGAAGTGTGTAATTTAAAATATTAGGATAGTCAGATAAACATATTTCGAATCATGTTATCAGTAGATCCTCTTCCTTTGATGGGTCTTTGCCTCCTTCAAAAATGACCTCTTATGAAGGACTTAAGGGTTTAGCACGTATAGAAATTTGCTCCAGAAATTTAAAGTACAATATTGTGCCTTTTTATGCAATAGAGTGAGATATGATTTTTTTTCTGGAATAAAAATCTTTAATATTTGATGTTGAAGCAGATCACCTAATAGAGCAGAGTGATCTTTAGGGATTAATGCATCCATTCTTAATGGGGCAAGTATTGCCCCAGGGAAGCCATAATTGGTTTGAGGTTGACAAACATATATTACAAGGTCTGTGGTCTTCTAAAAGGTCATGGTAGGTATATAGTAAAAGAGCAGTGTCAAAAGGTTGCGGAAGTTGGGAGAATGATTAGTAAAATTAATTATGTTTAAACAGTTTCTGTAATTAGTGATAATAATTTTGAAAAGTTGATTAACCTTGGCTAAAAACTGCCTGTGTCCAAGTGAGGGTTGTCAATCCCTGGGACTAAAACCAGCTCTCAGAACTAAAGCAGGGAGCAAGACTGAAGTTGTGGGGCAAGGAAAGGAAGTACATATGTAGCAGGTATTTACTGGGAGTTCATGGTGTAGCAGACATGCACTTAGAAAGTGAAATGCGTCACTTGAGCACGGGCGGCCGCGGAGCCGGCTCACTTGAGCGCGGGCGGCCGCGGAGCCGGCTCACTTGAGCGCGGGCGGCCGCGGAGCCGGCTCACTTGAGCGCNGTCGTGTGGGAAACGAAGCATCGGTCTATATTCGGTTCAGGATACAGGATGCTTGGGACTGGTGCACGGGGATGATCCAGAGAGTTGATGTGGAGTGGGAGGTGGGGGGGGGTTCAAGATTGGGAACTCATGTACACCTGAGATCAAAAAATAAAAATTAAAATTAAAACCTGAAAAAAAAAAAGTGAAATGCACAGATTAAGAATTTCAGGGACTTCCCTGCTGCCAGTGGCTAAGGCTACACTTTCTCTATGCATGGGGCCACGGTTCGATCCCTGGTCAGGGAACTAGATCCCACATCCTGCAACTATGAGTTTGCGTGCTTTAGGGAAGATCCATGATCCTACTTGCTTTAATTAAGACCCAGGCTAGATAAGTGAATAAACTTATTTTAAGAAGTTCATAATACAAGACTATACAGTTGTCAGCTAAAATATAGGTCACTCAATTAAATTTGATTTCAGATCAACAATATGATCTGGAGAATAAAAGTAAAGTGAAAGTGTTAACAGCTCAGTCGTGTCTCATTCTTTGTGACCTCATGAACTGTAGCCCGCCAGGCTCCTCTGTCCATGGGATTCTCCAGGCAAGAATACTGCAGTGGGTAGTCATACTCTTCTCCTGGGAATCTTCCTGACCCAGGGATCAAACCTAGGTTTCCTGTGTTGCAGGCAGATTCTGTACTGTCTGAGCCACTACATATCATTCATTATCTTAGATTCAAATTTAACTTTCTATTTCATATTTTTGATGAATCTGGCAACTTCTTCCTGCCCAAGTGCCAGTTATGTATTGGAAAAAATGAAAAATACAAGAATCGTAAAACTTTCAGTTATCTTAAAAGTCATGGTCCCTAGAAAGGCTCTCTTTGTTTTTAGGTTAATTTATAAGATAAGGAATTAGTCTACACTCAAAAAGGCTGAAATACTAATCTCCTCTTATTTTTTTGCAGTCAGTCTTTGTACATCACTGTCACCCTAGGTCAATGTATCTCTGTTGACATGGAAACCATTTAAATATAAAATTAAACATTTGCCCACAAAAATATATACAAACACACATATTTAAATGTTTATAGTCATATTACAGGGAGGAGCTACCACATGCCAGAGGTAAGGGACAGTGGCCTGGAGGAGCTACCCCATGCCTGAGGTCAGGGGCAGTGACTGGGAGGAGCTACCCCACATCCAAAGTAAGGAGCAGCATCTGCACTTTGCTGGAGCAGCAGTGAAGACATATCCCACATCCAAGGAAAGAGAAAACCAAGTAAGGCAGTAGGCACTGCGAGAGGGCATCAGAGGGCAGACAGACTGAAACCACAATCACAGACAACTAGCCAATCTGATTACATGGACCACAGCCTTGTCTAACTCAATGGAACTAAGCCATGCCATGTGGGGCCACCCAAGATGGATGAGTCATGGAGGAGAAGTCTGACAGAATGTGGTCCACTGGAGAAAGGAATGACAAACCACTTCAGTATTCTTGCCTTGAGAATCCGTAAACAGTATGAAAAGGCAAAAAGATAGGATGCTGAAAGATGAACTCCCCGGGTCAGCAGGTGCCCAATATGCTACTGGAGATCAGTGGAGAAATAACTCCATAAAGAATGAAGGGATGGAGCCAAAGCAAAAATAACACCCAGTTGTGGATGGGACTGGTGACAGAAGCAAGGTCCGATGCTGTAAAGAGCAATATTGGACAGGAACCTGGAATGTTAGGTCCATGAATCCAAGCAAATGGTGAACATCAAAATTCTAGGAATCAGCGAAATAAAATGGATTGGAATGGGTGAATTTAACTCAGATGATCATTATATCTACTACTGTGGGCAGGAATCCCTCAGAAGAAATGGAGTAGCCATGATAGTCAAAAAAGAGTCTGGAATGCAATACTTGGATGCAATCTCATAAACGACAGAATGATCTCTATTCGTTTCCAAGCAAGCCATTCAGTATCACAGTAATCGAAGTCTATGCCTCGACCAGTAATGCTGAAGAAGCTGAAGTTGAACAGTTCTATGAAGACCTACAAGACTTTCTAGAACTAACACTCAAAAAAGATGTCATTATAGGGGATGGAAATGCAAAAGTAGGAAGTCAAGAAACACCTGGAGTAGCAGACAAATTTGGCCTTGGAATACGGAATGAAGCAGGGTAAAAGCTAATAGAGTTTTGCCAAGAGAATGGAATGGTCATGGCAAACACCCTGTTCCAACAACACAAAAGAAGACTCTACAGATAGACATCACCAGATGGTCAACACTTAAATCAGATTGATTATATTCTTTGCAGCCAAAGGTAGAGAAGCTCTATACAGTCAGCTAAAACAAGACTGGGAGCTGACTGTAGCTCAGTTCATGAACTCCTTATTGCCAAATTCAGACTGAAATTGAAGTAGAGAAAACCACTAGACCATTCAGGTATGACCTAAATCCCTTATGATTATACAGTGGAAGTGAGAAATAGATTTAAGGGAAGAGAACTGATAGACAGACTGCCTGACGAACTATGGTCGGAGGTTCATGACATTGTACAAGAGTCAGGAATCAAGACCATCTCCAAGAAAAAGAAATACAAAAAAGCAAAATGGCTGTCTGAGGAGGCCTTACAAAGAGCTGTGGAAAGAAGGGAAGCAAAAAGCAAAGAGGAGAAGGAAAGATATACCTATTTGAATAATGCACAGTTCCAAAGAATAGCAAGGAGAGATAAGAAAGCCTTCCTTATTGATCAATGCAAAGATATAGATGAAAACAATAGAGGGATAGCTCCTCTCAGCTGCTGCCCCTGACCCCGGATAGAGACATCAGTTAGAGCACCACTTCTGACTAAGATTTTTTTTTTTTTCTGTGAGATTTTTTTAGTATCACATATTTAAAATCCAAAATTAAGTATTTTTTCAAAAAAATTTCATTGTATTTCCATTAATCTTATATAATTCTTTTATCCACTACAAAGAATATAATAATTTAACAGATTTTAGTATTTTTCAAAAAGATGAACATGAAAATGAGATGGCTGAATGGGTGTCCAATCTGAATGAGGCCTGTAGTTCTAAATATAGGTACTCATGAATCAGAAGAAAATTAGTGCTGTCAATATTATGGTCAATGTAGAGAATGTAGTCATAAAATGTTATAGAACAACTTTCTACATTTTACAAATTATATGCACAAGCTCAGTGTGTGTAGGACCCACTAAATCTCCAAATAAATATTAAATAAATGAGAAAGAACTCCATGTTATGATGCCTTTAAAACAGAGAATAGGGGGCCAGGATCAGCAAATAAAGACAAAATATTTTTCAATTCACATGTGAAGTGTAGCTCTAGGTAATTATACTCTACTTATATTCGGTTGGAGAAGGCAATGGCACCCCACTCCAGTGTTCTTGCCTGGAGAATCCCAGGGACGGGGGAGCCTGGTGGGCTGCCATCTGTGGGGTCGCACAGAGTCGGACATGACTGAAGCAACTTAGCAGCAGCAGCAGCAGCAGCATATTCGGTTGCCAGTAAGAGAGCATTCTATAGCTATAGTACACTGAATTCCAAGGATACAAGTCCATTTCACAGTTCTTAGAAACTTGATAATAAATTAATTGGAAAATTTTGGAAAAAGAAAATAATAAAAACAATTACACAGAGTATCAGGAACATGTAGTGTAGAGTTGTGGTTATATTTATGATGTATTTTAAATATTCTGATAGATTAATGATATTCACATGTTTGCTAAGGTCTTACTGAAAATTAAAGATAAACATATTTGAAAAAAAACTCAATTATAAATTTGAAGACAAATTGTTATATATTGATCATCTCCTATTTGAAAGCTTCTCTAAATCAGCCTACAAAAATTCTAGGCAACACGTAGTTTTCCAGTCTGATTTAAGGAAACTATATAATGTAATGAAAGAAAAATTTTTTGTTTTATAACATGAGTCAGCTGCATAAAAGGCATTAATTTTTGATCATGAAAAGTAATCTGATTTCTGATATTGTTGCACAAGGGTGTTAAAAAATCAAACTTTACTTCTCTCATCTTGTGATCACTTTGCTTTCCCGGTATTTTGTATCTCCCTGTGTCTATATCATCTTATCCTTAATTAAGCACATATAACTAGTGCTAATAATATATGCTAAATCTTGGAATGTATATTAAATTCATTTTCCTCAAAAACTTGTGGGCTTAATAATGAAAGTATTCCTTTAAGAAGATGTCTAGAATATATTTGTCTTCATTCCAGAATTCTCTATACTTTTGGCAATGTATATTAAACAGTAAAGGAATATTGCTGTTTTGATACCTGCTCAGCATACCTTGTAGCTCAGTTGGTAAAGAATCTGCCTGTAATTCAGGAGACCTGGGTTTGATCCCTGGGTTGGGGAGATCCCTTGGAGGAAATGGCAACCCACTACAATATTCTTGCCTGGAGTATCCCATGGACAGAGGAGTCTGGCAAGCTACAGTACATGGGTTGCGAGAGTCAGATTTGATTAGTGACTAAACCACCACCACCACAGCACATGAAAATAATATTTCCAAATATAAGAATTCAGCCAAACAGGAAGAGAACTTCCATTTTTTTAATAGTCATTCTAGTCAATTCAAGACTTCAAACATTAGGCATCATAAAGCTGAGAGACTGAAAAATAAAGGATTAGAAACCCAGCAAAGGATTTTCGTATTTTAGTGTCAAGATAAAGAGGTAAGAAATGTAATAAGCCAGAATAGGAGAACTTAATTAAGCTTGATAATAAGGTCAACTATGATACTTTCTACTAGTGCCTAAAATAACCTGAATGTGTGAACTGATCTGTATCTATAGGTGTTCACTCTTCTTTTTGAAAAGAGTTGTAAAGTGAAAAGTTGGCATTCTTCCATGATCTACAGAATATAAAATATACCCTAGTTTCACTCATTCTCCCAAAACATATTTTAAAGTTTCATTATCATAGTTGTGTTCTCTGGCTGGGTTATTTTAGTACTCCATTTTCCCTTGATAATTCTGTTTATTCAGAACTAAGTCTGTTCTTCCAGGAAGCTTTCATAAAGTCCTCCAGACTACAACACATTCTTCAGTTGTATTTTCTTCTGCATCAAGCATGTTGTTTCAACTACCCTTTTGTCATTGTGGTTGGCTCAAACAAATAAACCTCATTTTCATGAAGGGTGAGGCTGCGCTTCTTCTATTTTGTATCAGCAGCAACAAAAATCCTGATTCATAACTAGGGAGCAATAGATGCCACTTTAACTCCTTCATTCATTTATTCAACAACAAATGCTATTTCAGATATTTATTGAGAGCATGTAATGGGCTAGGTGCTATGTATGAGAAGAAAAAGTTTCTTCTAGACCAAGACCTAGGACATTTTAGCTTTTAGTGCTTGTTGTTCAGTCACTAAATTGTGACCAACGATTTGTGACTGCATGGACTGTAGCATGGCAGGCTTTCCCGTCCGTCACTATTTCCTGGAGTTGGCTCAACTCATGTCCGTTGATTCCATGATGTAAGAATAGCCTATCAAGTGTCTTCTCTGGCATAGGCAGATATAGGAGTAAATAAACCAAAGTCCTCCTGTTGAAGCACTGGGGACCATAATAATGTTGAGTGCCTTAAAACAAGAGCATTGATGGTTCTCATTTCGTGTAACTTTGTCAGGAAAGTCTTTTATTATAATGACACTGAATAGGACTTAAGATGTATTGGGAAATAGTGTTATAGGAAGAGAAATCTCAAAATCCCTAATTTGAGAGCATTCTTGGAATATCTGGGGCAAAAAAAGGGGGAAAAAAAAAAGCAGATATAACTAGGAAGCAGAGTTTTCCATGGTTGAAGGAGCCACAAGGTCGAATGGTGGTTGTGGCTGGATCTGGAGCACTTGATTTCTGAGCTCCTACAGTTACTGCAGTTTGCATGCTGAATAAGATGAGGTGCTGGCTTTTGAGCAGCCTAGTGTCACTGTTGATTTTTGCTTTGAAAGATAATTTAGAAGATGTATAGATGTGAAAGTGAAGGATTCTCTGAGAATCAGTTGCAATACTAGTGTGAATCTCCATGGACAACTACAGCCAAACCTGAATGTAACATATTCTGAAGGAGATCAGCCCTGGGATTTCTTTGGAAGGAATGATGCTAAAGCTGAAACTCCAGTACTTTGGCCACCTCATGCGAAGAGTTGACTCATTGGAAAAGACTCTGATGCTGGGAGGGATTGGGGCAGGAGGAGAAAGGGATGACAGAGGATGAGATGGCTGGATGGCATCACTGACTCAATGGATGTGAGTCTGAGTGAACTCCAGGAGTTGGTGATGGACAGGGAAGCCTGGTGTGCTGCAATTCGTGGGGTAGCAAAGAGTTGGACACGACTGAGTGACTGAACTGAACTGAACTTAACTGAAGCACTGATTACCACAATCTGGCTGGGTGTGAGTCAGGCCAGAGGTAATCTGCATTTGCTATCTGCTTGTCCTCAGTTCAGTTCAGTTCAGTTCATTCGCTCAGTTGTGTCCGACTCTTTGCGATCACATGAATCGGATCACGCCAGGCCTCCCTGTCAATCACCAACTCCTGGAGTTCACTCAGACCCATGCCCATCGAGTCAGTGATGCCATCCAGCCATCTCATCCTCGGTCGTCCCTTTCTCCTCCTGCCCCCAATCCCTCCCAGCATCAGAGTCTTTTTCAATGAGTCAACTCTAGTTTATGAAATAATGTTTGTACCTGGCTTCTGTTGTGTCTTTAAAATAAAGCTTTCCTTGTTCACATGACTGTGGCATTTCTCTCTCTTGACCGCACTCAGACTAACACACTGGGCCTTGGGGTTCTCTGCATGTTAGGCTGTCCATAAAGGATGCCTTGGGATCTCAGTGTCTTAAATAGATTTTGGTAAAACTGCTTTATTTTTCACTACTTTATTTTCTTTCTCTTCCCAAGAGGTACTAGGGCAGGCTAGAGAATAATCAAAGCAATCACATCATGTATTAAATCCCTGATTATAAGTTTTCCTCACCAATATTTTTGCATTTTGCCTACTATGACCTCTTTCAGGAAAGGCTCATTTTTTTTTCTTCCTTTCTTAATGATTCTTGGTAGCCCAGATGGGACTTATTCGTAGAGTATACTCAGCTGTGTTTCTGTAACTTAAGATTCCAAATCTATGTGGTTTTGGAAAATTGTCAAGAAATACACACTTGCACAGTGAAGTGTTTTGAAATGATTCAATATATTAAATGTCTAACCCAGATAATACATTGTTTGATTTCTTTTGTCAACCTAGAGCCAGAAAGCATCATAGAAATCATGTTAAGGGCAAATTTGTTACCCCAGAGAACCAAATATAATTATCCTTGGTACTTAAGGAAGTATACCAACTACATTAAAGGCTAAAACAATAAATAGCTTTACTGAGTTTTCTTAATACTCTGTGGAGGGTTTGTTAAAATGCTTCCCCTTAATCCTAATTTGTAAAAAGCTTTAGGGAATTTGAATTCTTCAGGTTTTTCAATATATTTGATCTGTTTACATGGAAGACCAACTCATTCTTAGTTATGGGTTAGAATTTCTTAACAGAAATTACTTAATAGCTGTATAAACATCAACATCAAGGGCATAGAATGCAATCCAATTAGCATAATTTTTCAAATTTCTTTCAGTATTAATGAATTATATAAATAAACATGGAGAGTATTTGATTAACATTGGCTTTTACAATGGAAAATGCATGTACAAAGTCATTATTCAATAATTTTAATAAATAACATTCTAAAATAATAAAAACTGTATATATTTATATGTGCTTAGTCGCTCAGTCATGTCCCATTCTTTGTGACCCCATGGACTTGGCTCCTCTAACCATGGGGATTCTCCAGGTAAGAATACTGGAGTGAGTTGCCATGCCCTCCTCCAGGAGATCCTCCCAAGCCAGGGATAGAACCCAGGTCTCCCACATTACAAGCGAATTATTTTACCATCTGAGCCACTAGGGAAGCCTATATATATATATACATATATGCTGCTGCTAAGTCACTTCAGTCGTGTCCGACTCTGTGTGACCCCATAGATGGCAGCCCACCAGGCTCCCCTGTCCCTGGGATTCTCCAGGCAAGAACGCTGGAGTGGGTTGCCATTTCCTTCTCCAGTGCATGAAAGTGAAAAGTGAAAGTGAGATTGCTCAGTCATGTCCAACTCTTAGCGACCCCATGGACCACAGCCTACCAGGCTCCTCCAACCATGGGATTCTCCAGACAAATTGTCTTTTCCATATATTTATATATGTGATTTTAGGAAGCCATTATCAATTAGGTTGCTATAAGAGAAATATAGGGCTTCCCTGGTGGCTCAGATGGTAAAGAATCTGCTTGCAATGCAGGTGACCCAGGTTCGATCCATGGATTGGGAAGATCCCCTTGAGGGATCTTCTTCAGTATTCTTGCCTGGAGAATCCCCATGGACACAGGAGCCTAATGGGCTACAGTCCATGGTGTCACAAAGAGCTGGGTGTGACTGAGTGATTAAGCACTCGCATGATAAATAAAAACAAAAGCCAATGTAGAATTTCCCTGAGATTTTTATTTGCAAAGTTATATGTACATCACTTAAGAGAGTCAAAATGTGGGCTTAGATTAACAAATCAAATAGATTACTATAATAGAGATATTTCATGTGAATTTAACTCAAAAGTGGCAAAAAACACTTTTAATTAAACCTTACTTTTCCTATAACTACACATATGCACACATATACACTATGTAATAAAAATTAAACCAAATAAATAAAAATTTTATAAAGAAATAAAAGTCTCAGGGAGTTTCGACATTGACTTTTATTTTTATTTTTCTTATAGGAACTTAACTGATAGTGGCTTCCTAAAATCACAGGGAAGTTTTACTAAATATTACTAAATAGTAGCATATACTGCTGTATTTTTTTTCAAAGTTCCTATTCATAGACACGACCTGATTGCCTAGAGCTGTAAGAAGAGAAGAAATATAAAGTTACTGTTTTAGATTTAGTAATCTATTCTTAAATGTTTATGCAGTAATATAGCACTGGAGTAATGAGCTGACGAGAATTCGGAGGCATCTCATAATGACTATTCTAGAAGCCTCTGTGTACTCCCTTAAAACTTTCAGATTCTCTGAAGCTTTGATTTTGACTGGCTCCTCTTATGCCCTTGATAAGACATACATAGGTTATAGATTCATTGTAGAGTCCTCATTCTACACAACACAATTTTTTTTATAAATATGAAGGAATATAAACTTCATCTGATAAGAAATCCTTTCAAAGACAAATAGTCAAAAGGAAAGAAAATGTGTCAAATAGGCAGTAGCTATGACTACATAAAGCATTGTTCATTTAAAGGCATTCTGGCAGATTCAAAAAGCCTTCTAAAAAAGCTCTCAAAGACATAAAATGATTTCTGAGACATCTGAGCCAACTGTCCTGTACTTTTCTCCAAATAAGAAAGAGAGAGAAGAAAATGAACAGAGAAAGACAGCCTAAGAAAGAAAATGACTTTTATTTTGAATCAGTTTCTTTTATTATTCTTTTCATCACCTTTGCAACAATCCTGTTATTTTCTATTCTTCTTATGAGTGGATGTGAATTTATAAATCCAGATAATATGTAAAAGGATGAAGAGCTCCATACTAACAGGATATCAGTGACACTCATAGTGTTGATTCAGGGAAGAGAGAAACCATGGTACCACTAGCTGAGTATTACTTGGAACCTCAGTGGTCTTGTCTGCTTAAGAATGGCTCGATTTTAAGTGAGCTGAGGCATTTGTATGAATGGCCTTCAGGAAAACCTATTCAAGCAGTAAATGAGAATCCTGGAAGAAAACAATGCATATTGAAATGTGGGCAAGTTGGGAGGCATTTAGTAAGACAAAATGTGAACAGACTCTAGTAAAACCTAAGGGATTGTGCTATTTCCTGTTGCTTGTAATAGTAAGGCACCATTAGTACCTTTGATTCAAAGGAGCAAGTTGTGGAAACCACTACCAAAGCATGGAGAGAGGGCTCCTTGAGAAATACTGTGACTCCTTTTCAAGTGATGCTCATACAAAGCTTGAAGGAGGAAAATGAGTCCAGGGATGTAAATCACCAGCCTCACTCTATGTTTTATTCCAATTTCCTGTTATGTTCTCCTTCCTGAGAGAAAGCAGGGAGGCTTATTTGCCTGGTCTTTATTGATCAGTGTCCCGATCTGTACTGGTCATAGAGCAGGATAAATAAATGTGGGAATTTGGGTCTAGACTAAAGGGCAAGTGTGAAATATTCAGCATGGTTAGAAATAATGACAAGGAATAGAGGAGATGCATTTAAGAAACAGTGAAGAGAAAGACATGTCAGAAACAATTATGTGTTCCTGGGGAAAATGCAGACGTATACAGTGAATCCCAGAAAACCTTGCTTCTTCGGTTTTATTGTGACTGTTGTTGCTGATGAAATCATTTGTTTCATTTGAGTCCTTTTCTTTCCTTTAAATGGAAGATACTTTCTGGAACACGTTGGACTGAAATAGCTGGGGCCACATCAGATGGTTATTCTGTTCAGTGTGATAGGAAAGTCCCCAAGTTATGGAAATATGTGTGCTCCCTAACTAAACTTCAAAAGCAAAGACAGAATCAAAAATATATAAGAATTTTATATTTACCACACAGGACTTTTTCAGGACTGTTTCAGTTATCTTTGGAGAAGGAAATGGCTACCCACTCCAGTATTCTTGCCTGGGAAATCCCATGGATAGAAGAGCCTGTTGGGCTACAGTCCATGGGGTCATAGAGTAAGACAGAGCTGAGCAACTTCATTTCAATTCTTCACTTCAGATATCTCTACTTATGTAGCAAATTAGCTTACAGGTGGTAGCTTAAAACAATAATTTTTATTTGTCATGATTCTGTGAGTTGACTGGTCACCTGGGCAGTTCTTTTGCTCCACAGAGTAGAGTTAAGTTGCTCATGTGGTTTTATCAACTCTGAGCTCAGCTAAAGCTGGAATGTACACAGTGGCATCTTGTCCTCCATGGTCTCTCAGACTTTGGTAGTCTAACTTGTGTTTATTACATGCTGTAGACTGCTTTCTAAATGGAACATTCCAAGGAGATAAGACCCACAGTGCAAATGTCTATTAAGCCTCTGTTAACATCATATCTGACAATAACCTTGGTCAAAGAAAATTGTGCAACCAAGCCCAGAAGCAGTGCAGGAAGGACTGTAGATGGAGGGCATTATTCACTGTGGATTATTGATGTGGGAATTGGAAAAAAAAATTGCTTAAACAACATGATGTCTTTATACTGCAACTTTTTATGAGTGCCAATAACTCTGATTTACATGGGATATGAAAAGAAAAAAGGTTAAATTCATGTGTTCAAGTACTTTGCAGTGCTACAAATGAGACAGGTACTTTCAGAGAAGTGCTGTAATAGAAGCAGAAGTGTTTGGAGAAATCTGAAAGTGGAATCATAATCTCAATCTAGGGTTTGGGATAATGCAAATGATTTTCTTTCTTTCTTTTTCTGTGTCTTGAGGAAGAGCTAGCTTTTTGTGAGTATAGAAGGAATAATATCAGGATAGTGCAAAAAAGTGATGGGAAACACTGTGGTAACATGATTGTTTTTCATGTGTTTGGGGAAGTGTGAGAAGCTTTGTCTGAATAAAAAAGAGATTATGTGGAGTAAACTGAAAGTGATGAGGAAGATCAGTCTAGTTTTGAAAATGGTGGAGATGCCCAGCTTCTGTGTCATATAAGAGAAAGACACACCAAATGTCTGATAATGGAAGACAATGTGAGATACTTGACATTTCCATTAAAGAATATCCAGTTTCATCATATCAGATATCCATGGGCTATTTCAGGTAGGAGCCAAGCTTGCAGATGCTGTGTTTGTGAGGAAGAGAGGTCAAATCTTCCTCAAAGGTCAAATCCTTCCTGAGTGGAGAGGAGCCAGTGTTAAGACTGGCTTAAGTCAGGCTCAATAGATAATTGCACTTGGGGTCTTATCTTTTTGAAACTTTCCATTTAGAAACCAGTCTACATTGTGTAAAAGAAATATCTGTGCCAGATCAGAGGAATGAAGCAAAGGAGTAATACTAATCATGAAAACAGCTAATGGAACTCTGTTATTACAAACTGATATAAGTCATGGATACAAGCTCAATCAGGGGCTTATCGGCTTCTTTTAAATGTTTCTAAAGTTTAGGATCTTCACATTAATTTGGATTCAATGATACTTATTTTAGACTATGCTTTAATAATTCAATCACGTATGCATTCACGCTAAGTCTCTTCAGTCTTGTCCAACTCTGTGCCACTCTATGGACTGTAGCCCTCCAGGCTCCTCTGTCCACAGGATTCTCAAGAAAAGAAGCCATTCCTTTCTCCAGGGGATCTTCCCAACCCAGGGATTGAACCCACATCTCTTATGTCTCCTGCACTGGCAGGTGGGTTCTTTACCACTGGTGCCACCTGGGAAGCCCGTAATGTACAATGTATATAAAGTATTAATTGAACTGCTTACAGAATGCAAACAATTAATAAATGGTAGTGGCTATTGTTTTTATCTATGTGATTGACTAAGTACCTCATTAGACATTTTACTATCATTAATTCTAACCTCCAGTAATACCCTACAAAGTAAATATTATTTTTATTGTATATAAATGAGCCTTGGAAACATTAAGTCCTTATCCAAATTCACAAGGTGAGTCTGCAGAAAAATCCCCATTCAAAGTCGGATCCTCCTAATTTACAAGGCTGGTCACTCTTAGATTCTATCATAATATTGATAGTATTGAAAAATGACACTTTATTAGGTGTAAATTATCACGTAAATATGAATGATTTCACCATTTCATCACCAGTTCTCTCTAATTGCTGGCTTTGTTTCTACCAAAGAAGACATCTTAAAGCTGGGATAAAAATATACAGAAAATATAGAGGGGACAGAGGTTCCTGGGCTTCCCAGGTGGCTCCGTGGTTAAAGAATCTCCCTGCATTGCAGGAGAACAGGAGATGTGAGTTCAATCCCTGAGTCAAGAAGAGCCCCTGGAGGAGGAAATGGCAACCTACTCCAGTATTCTTGCCTGTGGAATCCCATGGACAGAGGAGCCTGGCAAGCTACAGTGTTTGGGTCACAAAAAGTCAGACACGACTGAGTGATTGAGTTAGCATGTATGCATGGAGGGTCCTTGGATAAAGACCTTATTGCTTTTGAGTATATTTCACTTAGGATATCTGATAATTCCTTTTGGAAATTAACAGCGTGCCTTTGTAAACATAAATCTGAGTTAATGAGGAGCGCTTTAAAGAGAAGACACAGAGCAGACACAAAAGACCTTCAACACGTGGGCAGGAACTCTCCATAGAGTGGAGTTCATCTTATGTGACACTGAGTTGAACACTGTGGGGGTGAAGGTCAGTATTGGCTTCACCATTCTCCATGAGAAGTGTAGAGCTGTGGGACAGCTTAGGGAAAGACAGGACCTCAAACACATACAGTCTCCTTTGGAGAATCCATCCCTGCCTCTCCTTTCCCTTTCTTATTATCTACCCTCGAGATAGTAACCCTGGCCTTGGTTTAAAAGATCCAAAGAAAGACATAGATGATCATATTATCATTTCCTGCAGCTTAGAAAGTGAGATATCAGGACATGAAATAGTTTTCTCTTGTTAATGTCATAATGTTACTTCATACTCTAATTGATTTTCATTGAATGCTTGGAATAACCTAGTGAAGAAATGCCTGATACCTCTCACCTATGTCTCTAAATATCTCTACTCTCTCATTTTTTATTCTTCAGCAGCACTGCTTTTCTTCAGGAAAAAAAAAAAACAAAAACAAAACCAAAAAACAACCAAGCGTATTCCTTCCTGAGGGCCTTTGACCATACTGCTGTCTTTCCCCAGATGTTCTTTCCCCAGTGTCTGTGAGGATAAGACTGTTCAGGTGGCAACTCAAATAGCACCTCTCCTCCAAAGTTTTCCTTGGTGATTCAGTTTAATGGAATCTCTCCAGTCTTATCTATAAACATTCTTTCAATTGGTCCTTTTGCAAATGTCTTCATCTTACAGATCATAGCCTGAAATTCATGTGCTTAAATGATGTCTCTTTTCTATTACTTTACTTCCCCATATTAGAAAGTAGGATACATGCCATCAGAACCTTGCTTGTCTTTCTCTTCTTAGTATTACTGGTATTTAGATGCCTGAGAACTTGACTTAACGGTAGTGACCAGTGCATACTTGTTGCATAAAGGAGTAGATTTTCAATTTAGTTGCTAAAAAGAGAAGTGGACCCATAATAAAGTTAGATGTGTTCCCATGCTGCTGCTGCTGCTAAGTCTCTAGTTTGGGAAATTTTTCCAGTGAAGAACCAAATAAATAATATATATCTGGGACTTTGAGAGCTCCATGGATTATGTTACAACTACTCAAAACTACTCAAAACTGTAGCATGGTTGTATTCCAATAAAACTCTTACAAAAACAAACAGCAGGCTATAGTTCACCAAACTCTATTGTAGCATATAGAAATAAGGCCCTGATATTTGTGTATAAGCCACAAGTATGGGATCATCTTCAGATGTGCCAGTAGCTGTGATAAATGTGTATGTGATGAGCCAAATTTTGTCCCATTTTCTTTTGCTCTATATCGAGTAGCCAAATATCTACAGTATTTTAGGTTTAGGTGGCTTGTTTTGTGAACTAGATTGGTGAATCAAAAGGAATATGATACTTGTTCTCATAAGTAAAACACTTAATAAGTAAGTTAATGTCTAAACAACATTTAAACAACCTACATTTGATTTTATTTCTCTTTCATATGCTCTTATCCTAGCTACTGGGGAAGTTTTTAAATATATTTTATTCCAAATATGATAGTTTAGAAGAATTATTTAAAAATATGCATATATTATGGTTTAAAATCACAGCTTCAATAGAATAAGAACTAGAATATCAACAGCATGTCATACCCTTAGCCTACACAATTTTTTCTTTACATAGTAATTACTATGTATTAGTTTGTCTCCTTCTACATGGCATCATGTTTACAAAAGAAGTAAACCTAATAATGTCACAGAACACTATGAAATAATTGGGGAAATTATTTCACCTCATTAAATAACAATGCTATACCAGCGACTCAAGAAACACAAAGCTGCTGTAACATAATTTATCTTCTGCTTGAGTATATAAAAATAATGCAGAAAACATAGTAATTGAAAATTCCCGAAAACAACAGTTTTGAATTTATTTCCGATTACCTATGAATTATATTGCAATGTTGAAATTTGATTGAAATATCCATCAAATGTTAACACTGAGTAAGATGATTGATAAAATTTAACAAATTAATCTATATACATTGAAAATTCAGTCTTTAGTATCTGCTGTTTCCAAAATTTTATGCAGGTATAATTTTACTTTTCTTCAGAAAGACTGTTCATCTTGGTGATAGGTAACTGTGGATTTGGAGGTCTCTCTGTCACACTGCTAAATGTTATCTTTGACACCGGCATGTTTATCTTTTATTTACACATTATAAATATGTCTTATTTTCTGAAATTCAAAGAATATGTCATTTGATCCAGTATATTATTCATATTTGGATGGGGAAATATTCCCTAGGTTTGACCCTCAAGAAGATTGATTCTTTTAACTGAAAACCTGTTGTTTTGCCAAACAATTTTTTCATAGATCCATTAAATAGTCTATTAAATGACAATAATTCATATGCATTTCAGTTAGGACTTAAATCTGCCAGATGGTTTATAGCACAGTTGACTTCAGCCATTTAGAATGTTATTCATAAACATTTGTCATCTTAAATCTTGTCATGAATCTCTTTCATGCCAGTGTTTTTCTTTGTAGGAATCATTACATGTAGGTTAGTTACATGGCACTAATTCTTTATGAGCTACTTCTTCCTTCTACAAACTTGTTAGTTTTTCCTTTTTCCCTAAGTAGATTTGCAGAATAAAGCCAAAAGTTCTTTTATAAAAGAGCTGCCATGTAACCTTTGAGCTGGCTTTACATCACTTGTACTAAAATAATTAACTATGAACCTCAAGAAATGCAGAGATTTAAGTGACAGAAATTAAATTTTTGAAAAAGAGTAAAATCCCATTTTTACTAAAAAGACTGTATAATTGTGTTAAATCCTTTATAAAAATGTGTCATTTAGAGAAAAATACATCTTCACATACGGAGCAACCAATGATCATATACATGACTTCAGTTAATTATACTATCAAAATCTGAGGCTACTCTTAGGTAAAATAAATGTTCAAAATGTTAGCACCTGCACCTTCAGTCTCTGTGTTAGCATATATGTTTAGTGTGTAAGTCAGTATGTCAGTGAAATCAAACGAATTTTAATGGAAAATGCAGATTTGTTGATTATACATCAAATAAATTTACTATCCTAAAGTATGATTTTATTAGTCCTGAGACACTGAGTTCAAACATTAATGTACATAATGCTATATCATGTTAAATATAACAGCACACGTAGAATGTGCACTTGGTCTGTTCATAGTCTAAACAGTATTTCCAAAGTCAGTATATTTTAAGATGGATATTCCACATGTCTATTAAGGAAATGTTGGATGAATGAATAGAATGTGTACCTGTAAAGGTTTAGGGACATATGCTTGAATGTAATATAAATATTATATTTATTTTAAAGTTGGAATAGATAGCTCTATTAAAATCATGTGAAAGTATTATATTTAGTGATGAGATAAAATACACTGTAGTTATTGTGTGAAAGGATATTTGAAATTCAGTAACATTGCTATAAATTGTTACAATTTTATTATGCATAAATATGACCCAGGACCAAAATTTATTTTTTAATTAATTTTTTTTTTACTTTGAGATATTACTGTCATGTAATATATGTGGACTTAAGGTATACAGTGTGATGATTTAATATATGTGTAAATTGCAAAATGATTATCATAAGTTTAGTTAAAACCTACATCTCAAATGGAATCACTTTTAAAGTAATCATATGTATAGTTCAATATATTGCAATTAGTTCATTGTTGAACTTTTATGACTAAATGAATTGAGAAATGGCTCACTAAATCATACAGCGAACCAAAAATAATTAACACTTTTTCTACATTAGCTATCAAAATGAGTTTTTTGTATCTAAAATATGTTTATGTGTACAAATAAATTTCAAAAACAAAACATAAACTGAACATATGATACATTATTCACCCTTATGTCTAGACCCTTTTTCATGCACCTAGTTCAAAATATTTTAGATAGATTCTAGAACAATGTTAACAATTTCCAATATTCTGTGATATTTTCAGCAATATTGGACTTAGACAGTTATATAAGCTTTAAAAATGGAGGTGTGTTAACATTCAGTTCAGATTCTTTTTGTGGTAAGCAAATTTTCAGAACTCATGAAACAAAATGAAGGACCATCATATACTACAATGTATCCTCTAATCTTAAATCAGATACAAAGAAGTATTGTAAAAAGTCCTTACAGTGATTAAATATTTTTGTGGACATGTATACTCAATGGACATGAGTTTGGGTGGATTCCAGGAGTTGATGATGGGCAGGGAGGCCTGGCGTGCTGAGGTTCATGGGGTCGCAAAGAGTTGGGCACAACTGAACAACTGAATTGAACTGATATATTACTGAAGGTAACATTATTAAGTTCTTTAAATAATTCACATGTTCATATGTAAGAATGTAAAAATAATGTTAGGATATAAACAAATAGATGCATTTTAAACAACTTACAAATAACAGATGTTTTTTTATTTACTTTTTATCCCATCTCCACAGAATAATACAATACTTTCTGCATTTTTCATTTATCTAACGTGATTAACCTCACTGCTTTTCTCTTCTTCTTTTGCAGCATGATGCTTGGGAGTTGTTACTAAAACAGAGCTTATTTGAATTTATAATCTTCTACTCTCAAGAATTACTATGTTCATAAGAGAAATTTGTAACATACAGACACCCACCTTCTATTGTTCTCTATTTTACAGAAAGAGAGGTGCTAGGATTTGCAGTATATCCCTATACTCTACACAGTTTCATCATACCCCCACCAATTGTATAATATATAATTAATTGAAAGGAAAATATGATTAGGGAAATCACTCTCTTAGAATTTCCAGTTCCATTATTGGGCAAATTGTCTTATTCTATATGTGTTTAGAGACTCATTTCCATGTAAAGGGGAAAAAAAAGTAGATTAAAACACTTTTGGAAGACTTTCCAAATAAACAGAAAAAAAATACATTTACTATTCACTGTGAAAAAAAATAGTATGGAAAATAATTTTTCTGTGAAGTTTGTTTTTAAAAGTGAAGAGAAATATTTTCCAAAAGCAACCCTCCCCCAACTTGATCTCATAGCTCTTTGACCAGAACAGGATCTTGTGGGCACCCCTAACTTCAGGGGTTGGGGCTGGTAAATAGCTAACCTGTTCATGGAGATGGCCATTGAATGACACACAGAGAAAGTTTGCTTAGTCAACCAAATAGCACAGTATTTCACATCTTGATTGACTCCAGCCCATGCATCAAGTGAGAGGTGACACTCCCACTCTTTCCTCTAGGACTTGTCTCTTGGCCCTTAGATCTGGCAAGACCCTCTGTTCTATGCTTCCATATTATATTAGACATTTTTATTCTGTCATAACATTTCTAACAGCAAATTTTTAGAACTCATCCGTCAACATTTCTTTAGATGTGAAACACCTTGATACAACTGTTGTTGCTCAATAATAAAGAACTAGAGTAAAGCACAAATTGAACATGAAACAATCATTTAAGACATGTTTCCCAGAAAAGAATGAGGGAACGAAAAATCAATGAACAGCTATTTAAAATACTTGGAACAACTTACTAATTTTAGCTTCTTTCCTTTTTGCTCTATTTCTTTAACTTCAAATTCATAAAATTTTGAAACATGAAAAAGATGTGATTTGAAGAACCTAAAAGAATTTTAAGTGGTATCTAAAGCATATTCATACATACTCATGCTCAGTTGCTTCAGTTATGTCCAGCGGTTTGCCATCCCGTCGACTGTAGCCTGCCCAAACTCCGCTGCCCATAAGATTTCCCAGACAGGAATTCTAAAGTGGGTTTCCCTGCCTTCCCCCAGGGGATTTCCCAACTTAGGGATCAAATCCGTGTCTCCTGCACTGCAGGAAGATTCCTTGCCACTGAGCTACCAAGGAATAGCTAAAGGAGAATTTGCAGTAATTTGGATTCAGAATTCACTTTTTTTTGAGTTCTAGTTTCAAATCTTACTTAAGAGGTGATAGAGGCACCTAGCTTATAGGGTTGCTATAGAGAATAAATGAGATGATTCAAGTTAAATAATATCCCCATAATACTAGGTAAGCAATGAATATACATGAGGTCAGTTTTTTTCAGATTTTAAGGCAACTCTCTATTAAAGTAGATCTTCCCTGATGGCTCAGAGGTTAAAGCGTCTGCCTCCAATGTGGGAGACCCGGGTTCGATCCCTGGGTCGGGAAGATCCCCTGGAGAAGGAAATGGCAATCCACTCCAGTATTCTTGCCTGGAGAATCCCATGGACGGAGAAGCCTAGTAGGTTACAGTCCACGAGGTCGCAGAGTCGGACATGACTGAGCGACTTCACCTACCTAACAGTGTGAATGGACTGCTTGCCCTTTCATAATAATTATATTGCCATTATTTATCTAATAAATCTAACTTTCTCTTTTCAACTTATGAAGATGAACAACTGAAGTGAGGGTGAACTCAGAAGAGTTATGAAAGTTTTATCCTTAGTGGCTCAAATTACAGAAGAATAAATCCTGATAATTAATCTATTCTTGGAGTTTTATATTTATTAATAACCTGAGCAAAGCAATTGAAAATCTGCTCATCAGTTTTGCAGATGATACTAAATTAGGCAAGGTTGTTAATGACTCTAAAAGTGAGAAGTGCGATTTTAAATGAATTTGAAAAACTGTGAGTATTCTTTTCCAAAAGCTTAAATAAAGAATACATTCATGATGACTTTATTTGTTTGTTTATTTATTTTAGGACCGGAAAGCAGAATGAACATATATTATGGTAATGTTAGCCAGACAAAAGCATGGAAGAATGGAAAGAAAGACAAAGGTAGGTAGAAGAGGAAAAATGTGAGTTAGCATTTTTTTCTTTTTCAAAACAAATTTTAAAAATGAAGTTCAAAATTGTGTTGAATACACATTTTCCTAGATATTTTTACATTATTATTTTGAGTTTCTCTTTCCTTAGCAACTAACATATGTGCTTGAGTTGAATACACTCTTACTAGCTTAAATGACTCAGTCTCTTGAAAAATGACTTCACCTGCTGCTGTCTTTTTCTCCCTCAGTTCAAATGTCATTTGTGCCCTCAATAAAGAAACCTTTTCATCATTTACTGTATTTGTCCATCTCTCGAATAAATCTTAGACTCATTTGGTTGAATTATGACACAACTGTTATACAGAGCCTGTGAATTAAGGATGAGTTTCTCGTTTTAATAGATGTTGTTTTTCTGACAGATTGAAGCTCAAAGGCATAGATTTTCTGTGGTATTGTACAACTCTCTAAAGAGCACTTTGGTAATTTAGAAGGTATTATTGTCATTACAGTGCTTGGGTGGGGAGTACCGTTTGCCAGGAGTGGAAGGGCGCCCAGGGCATTGCAGAGCACAGGATAATGCTTCACGTCGTTCAGTTGTTATATAAACTAAGTTTAAATACCCTACTGGACATTCATGTGCAGGGATTTGTGAGAAACAAAAAAGAAAAAACCCTCTTCAAATCATGAACCTAGGAGCTCACTCTTTTATCACATAAGCACAAATAATGTTTCAGGATATACTGAATTTCCAGATTATACTAATTCTGCCTCTAGAGAAGCAGCTCGGGCTTTTTCTAGCTTTAGGGTGGAAGGGGGTGCTTTCAGTCTCTTACCTTGAGGGAATATCTAGGATTGAGATGTCATCTGTTTGGAGTGTTGTTTTTTTTTTTTTTTTTTTTTCAATAGTTGTTTAGTTCAACTTTTATTGAGGATATAATTAGGAGTAAAAGATTGTCCCTGTCCTCAAGGTGCTTATTGTCAAGTATGGGAGACAAACAGGGGGGAGTGCTGCTGCTGCTAAGTCACGTCAGTCGTGTACGACTCGGTGCGACCCCAGAGATGGCAGCCCACCAGGCTCCCCCGTCCCTGGGATTCTCCAGGCAAGAACACTGGAGTGGGCTGCCATTTCCTTCTCCAATGCATGAGAATGAAAAGTGAAAGTGAAGTCACTCAGTCGTGTCCAACTCTTAGCGATCCCATGGACTGCAGCCCACAAGGCTCCTCCATCCATGGGATTTGCCAGGCAAGAGTACTGGACTGGGGTGCCATTGCCTTCTCTGGGGGGAGTGCTAGGATGGCGTACACACAGAGAACTGCAGAGCCCTGCAGGGATTGGAGAGGGGAGGGTCAAGGTGTGGTAGACGTGTCAGAAGGCGCATGAAGGCAGTGGAAGTTAGACTTTGGCTGAGACCTGATGGTTTCAGTGTAGGAAGAGAGGAAGGCCTGATGAAACCCTGTGTGCAAAGACAGGAGGCAGGAGAGAATGCAGTGTTTTCAGGGCCATGGCAGTCCTGGGGTGAGTATAAAGCAGTAAGAAATGGATATACTGTTTGACAGAAAGAAAGAATGAATATTGACTCTACATCTACTAATTACTTTACATCATGATTGACTCTTTACTCAGCTTTTGCATTTCATAAACTATTTGTAATGTTTTTTTTCCAGTTATGCAATTATTATCAGACCTGTCACTGATGAAACATGTTAGGAAAAGTTATTAGGAGAACCCATTCAAACCAGTCTGAATTTGTACTTGTCACACATATGGTGATTCTACATTGAGGTGCAAACAACTGGCTTCTTTATTATATATTCTGATTAATCCACCTTAAGCATTTATTTAGTGAAATATGTATTATAAAATACTTTGTGACTTCATAATAGTATTTATATGATTATATTAATTTTAATGATGGTTATGTAAGTCATACCGTCTTTAATACAATTTTATGAATGCATAGAGTTGTATAGAGTACTTGTTATTATAAGAGATTTTGTTGAAGCTGAGCGCCAAGGCTATAGGTTAAGATAATGCTATTTTGAGCAGTATTATTACTGGAGATCCTCTAAAGGAAAGATCATCCCTGTCAATCAGTTGGGGATCCCCATTTAGGAACTCTTGTCTGGAAGAGGAACCTTAGAAGTAAAAGACCTCTGTTGCTCTGAGAATAAGAATACACGTAAGATTGTTTTTATTTGGGGGTAAATATGTTTTCTGCCAAACAGAAGCAGATAGAGATTTAGACAGGGAGGTCTCCATGTTGTAGGTCACAAACTAAAAGTCACATTAAGTAGTTGCTTATTGTTGGCTGTGGCTATTTACCTTTTCCTAATCGACAAACTTCAGTAATATTTAGAAAATCTCAACTGTGCTCTAATGCATTAAGAAGAGTACCCTATTTGTGTGCTTGGAGCATATTACTTACAGGGAGGAATGCTCTCCTAATCCAGTTTAAATAGTAGCAAGAAAGGTGCCTTACAGAATAAGAAAGAAATGTTAAGATCCATTTCTTATATTTCTCATTATTTGCTCCTTCCAACTTTAAGGCTCATGGTATGAAAATCTTAAGGGTGCTAGTCAAATTCTTTACACTCTCCAAATTAGCAGATTGATTACAAATAACCAGTTGTCTCTTCTTCTAAGTCTGGCTGTTAGGACATCCATTTCCTTTTTTGCTTCATTTCTTCTCAGTCTCCATCAGTGATTTCTTTTTTCATGTCACACTTTTAAATAGTGGTGCTTTCTGTCTCCTTGCCACAATCTTATTATTTTTCCCCATAATAAATCCTCATCATGAGAAATCTTAAATGCATGAGTTCCTCTGGAATCTAAAGACTGATGATGAAACGTAAATACTTAATTATTGAGTTATGCATTTATTTTTTCCAATTTTCCATTATGCATCTAGATTTACCAAAGCTACTTCAAACCAAACATTTATTTCTGCTTTGTTACCCAGCTTTTCACTCCCCCCAGGTGGCACCTCATCCTGCATAGCATGCCTATTAATCTCTCAACAGCCGCCTTCCATTGTAAACTAAGTCACTGAATTCTCTGGCTGCACCTCCTGAATATCCATGAGATTTCCAATTTCCCTTCATCTCCCACTGTCATGATCACTACTCTGCATGGACTATAACAAACATTCATAAATATTTTCCTGTGTTCTAACTGAATCTCCTTCTCTATGTCCTCTTTATCTGATTTCTAAAATGTATGTGTGTGTGTTCAGTCACATCTGACTCTTTGTGACCCCATGGACTCTAGACCACCAGGCTCTTCTGTCCATAGGATTTCTGAGGCAAGAGTACTAGACTGGAGTGCCATTGTCTTCTTCTGGGGCTCTTCCCAGCATAGGGATGTAACCCACGTCTCTTGCATCTCTGGCACTGACAGGGAGATTCTTTACCACTGGCCACCTGGGAAGCCCAATTTCTAACCTAGGATGTAGAAAATGATCCAACAGAAAACAAAAATATTATCACTCCTGTGGCAGTTTTACTGAGGCCACAACTTCTTTTTTACCCCTGCCACTGAGAGGTGAGATATATGTCTGTCCCCTGAAGCTGTGACTTGTGACCTCTAGAATATGTAGAAATGATACTCTGATGGTCTCAGGTCCGTAAAAATGGAGGTTTTTTGTTTGTTTGTTTGTTTGTTTTGCGTTAAGAGCAGGTTATCTCTCTAGGAAAAATCATGGCTTTACAACTTCTAAAACCATAGTTGTTTATTGTAGAAATATATATGCTTTATTTTTTTAGAATAGATTTAGATTCATAGCAAAATTGAGAAGCAGGTATTGAGATTTCCCATATATCATCTGCTCCCACCGTGCACTATTGTAGTTGTTTAGTCACTCAGCTGTATCTGACTCTTTGTGACCCCATGGACTGCAACAGGGCAGGCTTCCCTGTCTTTTACCATCTCCCAGAGTTTGCTCAAACTCATGTCCATTGAATCAGTGATGCCATCCAGCCATCTCATCTTGTGCCACACCCTTCTCCTCCTGCCTTCAGTCTTTCCCAGCATCAGGGTTTTTTCCAATGAATCGGCTCTTCACATCAGGTGGCCAAAGTATTGGAGTTTCAGCTTCAGCATTAGTCCTTCCAATGAATATTCTGGACTGATTTTGCTTAGGATGGACTGGTTTGATTTCCTTGCTATCCAAGGGACTCTCAAGAGTCTTCTCCAATACCAGAGTTCAAAAGCTTCAATTCTTTGGAGTTCAACTTTTTTTAGGGTCCAACTCTCACATCAGTACATGACTACTGGAAAAACCATAGCTTTGACTATATAGACCTTTGTTGACAAAGAGATGTATGTGCTTTTTAATATGTTTCTAGGTTTGTCATAGCTTTTCTTGCAAGGGGCAAGAATAGCCTCCCCCATTATTAACATCCCCAACAAGAGTAGTACATTTGTTATTAATACAATTGATGAACCTACATTGGAAACATCATTATCACCCAAAATCCATAGTTTACATTAGAGTTCATTCTTGTAGTTGTGATATTCTATAGGTTTGGACAAATTTATAATGAAAGATACCTGCCTTGATAATATCATGAAAAATATTTTCACTGTCCTAAAATTTGTGTCATTTACTTTTGAGATATTTTTCAGTCTTTATCCAAGCTTATATGCTTACCTTAGTTTCCTAGAGGCTTCAAACCTTTTTTTAACCCCATGCTTTTGAACCTCACATCTTGAGTACTCTCACATTTAACTTTGAGTTGCTCCAGTCTTTGTATTTGTCCTTTTTCAGAATCTTGACATATACAGTTGGCCTTGTTTTTGTCTATTTATTGATGCTAACATTCATTTGTATCTCTAACATACCACTCTAAATCCTACTAGGGAAATCTGGAGTGAGATATTGTAAATGCCAGGAACATAAACCACTCAAATTCTGAGTAATCTAATTCTCCTCATGATTCAAGCAACATCTAATCCAGGTCCAGAATCTACCTACTGAATTTCAACCTGTCTCCCTTCTAGTTCACACTATTCCATCTAAACCATCCTTGGTGTTGTACTTCTCTAAAGAGTCTCTTAAAGCAGAGCTCCCTAACCCCTAGGCTGCAGACCGGTCCATGGCCTGTTAGGAACGGGGCCTCATAGCAGGAGGTGATCAGTGGGCAAGGGAGTAAGGGTTCATTACTGCTCCCCATCACTGACATTACTGCCTGAACAACCCCTGCCCTCAGTCAGTGGAAAAACTGTCCTCCACTGGTTCCTGGTGCCAAAAAGTCTGGGGACTGCTGCCTTAAAGCAAACTGCCTCTTCTTTAAGGAGTAGTCAGCATTCAAGGTGCTTAGAAGTCCAGATCTGAAATTGCAGCATCAGTTATCATGACTCAGCATATTCTTACTGAGATGAAACTTCAGATTTATAATAATTTAGAAAGTCACAGGAGACACCCAGAAATTGATTTTATTCAGTTCAACTCAAGTGTAATATGTGGAAGCAGACATTGGTTGGACTTATGGATGAGTTTTCAGTCTCATTTATCTTCTTTTCTCCTGTTTTTTTGTCTCATTTTCTGTTCTACACTAACCCCCTTGCCAATAATTCTTTTAAAATGAGCGAGACAACCACATACCATCCCAGCTTATGACCCTCACCAAGAGACCCCACATCTTAAGATCCCTTGAGCAAATTGTTGTTATCGAGCAGTGAGACTCCTATCTTTAAAAAATCTCCTAATATTCACAGATAGAGTGGCCATAATACACTGAGAAAGTGCTCTCATAAAAATAGAGAGCAGTTGGTTGAAATACTGCGGTGCTCATTTAATTAGGATTTTCAGGATAAAAGTTGTCCCATCTAGGCTTACAGAAACTTTCCTGTGTGGTTTTGGTGTATTTTACTTTTGATGGAATAGCAGTGAGAGATCAGACGACAAAAAATGAGAAACTACATATTTTAGAATAATAGATAACAGGACAGGAGGCTTAATTTTTAATATGAACGATGGTGGTTGTTTATCACACAATCTGAGAATGTTTAACACAATATGAGTTTTCTTGCTCATAACCTTGTAAGACATGCCACATCCCACTCTTAGAAAAGCTAAAGGAACCCTTCCAGTGGGGCATTCTAAATGTTTGTTATAAACACACTCCCTCCCAAATTCTGCAGTAGTGCAGCCTGTTGTCAGGCATCTCAAGGTAATCTGAGAGAGGCAGACATTAGGACTGACATTGTACTAGCAGATTTTTATGGGATGTTATAAACTCTGGCTTAGTTCTGTCAGCAATTGCTGAGTTAAGCGGTCTGAAGTCAAGAGTACATTCTTACTCAGAGAGCAACCTGACTGCATTCATCGTAAGCTCAGCAACTCAGATTAACAATCCTCCTCAATTTAAACACATGTCCTTTGCCATAATGGTGTGCCATGGGCCTCTGGAATTCCTGGTGATTTTTAAACAGAAGCCCTGATGGCCTTTGTCCTGGACTACAATTTTTGGATTTTGTATAGCAGGTTGGCTTACTGTCTGGTACAATAAAGAGAATGCCTTCAGCTGGGGCAAAATTAGGATGATTAGCTTTCCAATCACTCTACAAGACTGGGGTTTTCTAAACTTTGACATTTGCCCTGACTCCTTGGCACTGCCTCTAGGAGACTTAGGGCAGCATGGGAGTCAGTGTGAAAATGAAGTTCATGCCACTTTATTCTGTGAGTAATAAATCCCTTTGTCTCTACCCCAAGAAGTATGTGTCTTCTTCTACTACTAAAGAAACTTTGGCTACAACATCCTACATCCATTTAGGATTTGGCCTGGAATGTAAAATGGGAGGCGGGGCAGGGACTCTGGGCAGAAACACTTCTGAGTTTAAGAAACAGTGTGAAAAATAGCAGCGCCACAACTCACTTCATTTCCTGGCACGGGCACATTTAGGGACCAAGAAGTTGCAACATCAGAGATTTTTGAAAAGAAAGATACACATTTCACTACTGATCACAGCATGGTTACCATGCAGATGATGTGGACAGGAGGGCAGGAGGACTAACAGTTGATCCTTCATAGGTACGTGGAGTCTTGCAGTGCCATGGGGCTTTGGGAACCAGTCAGTGTAAGGACACCAAAGGATAATTCCCAATAATGTGAAGTGAGAACTGACCCAAAGTCATGTGGACTCTCAATTGTCTATTTCAGATATTTTACCTCACCCCCTTTTTTTCTTGCATGTTATCCTATGAGAAGTCTGCCGTAATACTCATCCTTGTACCATCATACTTTTTTACTTTGTTTTAATTTCAGAAATTCTTTCTTTGCCTGTGATTTCCCGGAGTTTTAATCTACTATCCCCCAGGTGGGATAGTTTCTTATTTGTTGTTTGTTTTTTTTCAGCCTTGCTTGTTGTTATCTTAGTTTTCTGAATATGTACTATGGTGTCATTATTTGTAAGTAGTTCTGGCGTTACTACTTCAAATATTCAAATTTTTTCTCATCTTTCTGTATTCCAATTATGATTTTATAATATTCTTTAAAACTGTTCTACAATTATTTGGTGTTCTGTTCTCCATGTCTGTGTTTTTTCATGAATTTTCTTCTTAGAACGTCAATTGTGGTTGTTCTGGTTGACTTGTATTCAGGCTTATGACTCCTGGTTCATATCAAGTCTACTGGTGATCTTGTTAATCTTTATTTCTGTTACGGTTTTTATAGCATTGTCTTTAGACTCTTTTTTTTAAATTTAAATTTATTTATTTTAACTGGAGGCTAATTACTTTACAATATTGTATTGGTTTTGCCATACATCAACATGGATCTACCACAGGTGTACACGTGTTCCCCATCCTGAACCCCCCTCCCACCTCCCTCCCTGTACCATCCCTCTGGGTCATCTCAGTGCACCAGCCCCAAGCATCCTGTATCCTGTATAGAACCTGGACTGGCAATTCATTTCTTATATGATATTATACATGTTTCAATGCCATTCTCCCAAATCATCCCACCTTCTCCCTCTCCCATAGAGTCCAAAAGATTGTTCTATACATCTGTGTCACATACAGGATCTCTCTGTCGACATTACTTACCTATTCTTTTAAGTTTTTTTTTTTTTTATCTTAGAGCTCTTAGCATATTAATGATGCCATTTAAATTTTCCATTATTATTCCAACATCTTTCTCATATATGAATCTGATTCTGATGGTTACTTTGCTTCTTCAAAGGACTTTCTTTTTCTATTCACATGCCTTGTTATTTCTGATGAAAGTCAGGCATGTAATGGATAATGGAAAATGTGTAAAATAGGATTTTAGTGTGAGGATATATGTTAAGCCAGCTAGGAACTGAGCTGTGTTTAATGTTTGCTTGTAGCTACAGGTGCCAGAGACATCACAAGCATTTAGTGTCCTTGTTTTTGTCTTCATATTAACTTTGTGCTTTCCTAAGTATTCTTTCTTAGAAGAATGCTGTGTGTTACAGCTTTCAGTTATAACCCATTGTTGTGATATTAGAGACCTGCTAGTGTGGGGTTGAGTTTTGAAGACAAAGCAGGGCATTCTGTAATCTTATAATAAGTCTCATCTTTCAGTCAACCAATTGGACTGGGACTTTCACAAGTGTTTCTCCTGTGAAAACACCCATCTTCTCTCACTCCCAGCTTCTTACTCTCTTCCCTGGCTGCATCAAGTCTATTTCCTTGATAGTTATGCATTTTTCTCCCCTTTAATTGGGGCCAGAGGACTAAGGGAGCTGGAAAGGGAGCAGTGTCCTTTTACCAGCTGAGATAAGGCTTTGCTCCTGAGAAGGAAGTCTTTCTTCATGGATAGTGAAAGAAAGAAAGAAAGTGAAGTTGTTCAGTTGTGTCTGACTTTTTGCAACCCCATGGACTGCCACCTACCAGGCTTTTCCGTCCATGGGATTTTCCAGGCAAGAGTACTGGAGTGGGTTGCTATTTTCTTCTCCAGAGGAATTCTTCCTGACCCAGGGATCAAACCCCAAACCCCGGTCTCAGTCTCCCACATTGTAGGCATACGATTTACCATCTGAACCACCACAGAAGCTCACCCATTGGAGAGTAGCCTTTTGTTATGAAAACTTCTCTAGGAGAATTCCACAGTGACTACTCTTACCCTTCCCTTGCTATCAACAAGAAGTTTGTTTCTCCTATTATACTATCTGACTGGATTCCTGAAACTAAAGCACTCAAATGTGGGTCTCCCTA
Organism: Neotragus moschatus; assembly: GCA_006410615.1. NCBI lineage: Eukaryota > Metazoa > Chordata > Mammalia > Artiodactyla > Bovidae > Neotragus > Neotragus moschatus. The sequence goes on from SJYA01002334.1 coordinate 1,550,357, forward strand.
GTACTACAGCTTTAAAGCAATTCTCGATCTTATATCAGTGTACACGCAACCTCCAGCAATTAATAAAAATCACCATTCATGTCTTCCTAGCAGTTTATGGTTCCATTCACTTCTGCTCTGGGTAAGCAGATCTTAGCTGCGACTCTCTGGATGTACTCTCTCCCTGGTTTGGGTTGTAGTTTTGAGATAACAGTTTGCCTGTGACCTTAGTTCTCTGATGATTTAGGACACATTTTGATATTCAGTTAAGTTTTTTTCTCATTTTAAGGTTGGGAGTAATGGTTTCCAAGCACTTTGGTTGTTGAAGCTGAAACTAAAAGTCTAAAATCATGTCTTAATTTTTAAAATAATTTTTCTGTATCCCTACAAAATTAATAACTAATATATATTCTTCAGGTAAACAAGATTTAAGAAAATATGAAGTCCCTCCACTCCCACAAAAATATGAATTTGCCATTGTCTTGGAAGATATCTTATCATTTTTGCCAACTCTTCTCTCACACTTTAGAATAACTTGTCTTTCTTTTCATTCCTCTGAATCAACCGTCCTGTTTCCATCTCTTTTTTTATTAATTAATTTATTTTAATTGGAGGATGATTACTTTACAGTATTGTGGTGGTTTTTCCCATACATCAACATGAATCATCCACAGGTATCCCATTCCCATCTTTTTCCACTCCTAGAAGCTACAATAAAGTGCAAATTTGACAATCATTAGAATTAAAGACAATGTAAGCAGTCACCTGCATAGTTTGGAAGTGCACAGGTTCAAGAATGTCTCTGCAAGCATGTCAGACCAAAGCTCAGTGTGTGCTGGACACTTCTTTGACCCTGTGTACCAAAAATATGGCAGAAAGACATATTTACTAGATTCTGAAGAGAATTGACCAAAATAATTAAAGAAATGAGCAGTATGGATTGTGGGGAAAGATGAAAAGATTTTAATTCTTCTGTTTGAAAGTGAACATTTGTAACTTGGACCTGAGATTACAAAGCAACGAGACAGGATATTAAATGAAAGGACAATGCTTTGATTCCTACAAATATTCAAGGAGAATAGAGATTGTAATCTTTTAAAAGATTTGTATATATTATATAATTTTTTCTAAAGAGGAAAATGGGACCTCAGCTATTTATGGCTCTTCAAGAATTATAGTTCTGTGAAGCCGTCTTAACTCTTCCACCACATTCATTTTGACTTTATGTTCTTCAAGATAATTCCATGACCTTAACTTGGCTTTGTAAATAGGTTTCTCCTAATGGGAAAGGAATACCTTGATAGAAAACAAGAGGAAGGTTATCTCGGTAGTTATAATTCCCATGGTAGATGAATATATTGACATTCTCTTTAACAAATTAGTGATCTGTGAATTTGGTAAGCCTATGGTAGATTGTTAATAAACATTTTAATCATGGAAAAAGAAGACTTGAAATTGAGGTAACTGACTCTAAACCCTTTAAGGGCAAAGATATATGCCACCAAAGGAAATCTGTATATGCGAATAATCTACAACTTGGAAATATAAGCTATATTATATATTATTACTTTACATTGGTTGTTGGATATTGATGAGGAGATGTGTTGACCTTGGCATATTAGCAATGCCCCAAATGCAACACAACTAACTTAACAAAATGTGATTAGCTAAATGGATTATTAATGTAATCATTGCTGTGGGCACTAATTAAGATGAAAATTAATTTCATGACCTGGTATAAGAAAACATCTAATCACATAAATTATCACCATTATGGAAAACCATTTGCCTTAAGAAGCCACATCTTTAAAAGGATTGTAATAAACCACTTTATAAAAATTATTTTTCATATCCATCAAGTCATTGTCCATGAATACATATTAAAAGCTTATGAGATTTTCTATGACAAATGTTGTGGTTTTCAATGATAAATAGTTAATTATTTAGAATTTTATTTACAATCTTCATTTCAACTAAGTGAAAACTTAAGGAAATTATATACTGTATTATCACACTAAAGTTTTTGCACATGTTAATTTTTTTTAATGTGTGTGTATGAATGCTATACTGATTCTTCTAAGTTGTCAGTTTCTAAATGGATACAAAACAATCCGAGGTACAAGAAACACTTTTTAAGATTTGACTTAGAAAAAAACTTCATTTATAGACCATTCAGTCACTTCTTAAATATTAGATACATTTTCTGAGCTTTATATCAGGAAGTAAGAGCACATACATCAAACACAGGTGCCTATTCCATACTGATAGTACAAAGACAGATGCTACCAGGTCCCCACCTTCTAGGAAATTAAAATCCAGTGACACAAACATATTCTTTCAACACGAATTCATAAGATTTAAAACAAAGTCATGAACATAATAATAAATTATACAAAACAAAGACTACATTAAGAGTTGTGTTGATTATCTGCCAGATGTTAGGCAAATTTTGTGAGTTATTAAAGATTTCTAAACTTCATAAGACAAATGATATTAGTCTCTCAAAAACAGATACCTAAAGAAATTAAGTAATTTACCAATTTATTGATATGAATTACTAGAAGAATTGATGCTTTTGAACTGTGGTGTTGGATAAGACTCTTGAGAGTCCCTTGGACTGCAAGGAAATCCAACCAGTCCATTCTGAAGGAGATCAGCCCTGGGATTTCTTTGGAAGGAGTGATGCTGAAGCTGAAACTCTAGTACTCTGGCCAACTCATGCGAAGAGTTGACTCACTGGAAAAGACTCTGATGCTGGGAGGGATTGGGGGCAGGAGGAGAAGGGGACGGCAGAGGATGAGCTGCCTGGATGGCATTACTGACTCAATGGATGTGAGTCTGAGTGAACTCTGGGAGATGGTGATGGACAGGGAGGCCTGGCATGCTGTGATTCATGGGGTCACAAAGAGTCAGACACGACTGAGCGACTGAACTGAACTGAACTGAACTGACTAGCCAGAATTTGAACCCCAAAGATCTGGTGTCAAGAGTACCACCAGTGTTCACATACATCTGTAATATTAAAGGCATAGTTCACAGAACACAGATGAAATTCACCTTAAACTTGTTTCACAGTGGAAACTAAAGTAGGGGAAATGCACAAGAATATCAAGATATTTGAAAAAAAAATGCTTTTGTACACTACTATGTCTAATCTTTGGTGACAAAGAGAATATATATATATATATATATATATATATATATATGATTCACTTTGATGTATATAGCAGAATCTAACACAACGTTGTAAAGCAACTGAACTAAAAAAAAACCAAAAACTAAAATACAGAAATTTGAATCACTTCCTTCTTTGCAAAATACACTAATACTGATATCTCTACTATAAATGACATTGATTAGAAAATTTAGATAAGAGAAAAGCAAAGCTTGTTTAACCTCTGTTGCAGCTCTGTAGAAGTAGCTGTTCAGGTTACCAAGTTATTTTTAGGGAATATGTGGTTGGGATGCTATTGAGTGTCATTAAAATACTGGCAGATATTTTAGGTACATAGGTATAGGTATAGATATATAATTGCACTTCCTGGTGGCTCAGATGGTAAAGCATCTGCCTGCAACGTGGGAGACCTGGGTTTGATCCCTGGGTTGCGAAGATCCCCTGGGGAAGGAAATGGAAAACCACTCCAGTACTCTTGCCTGGAAAATCCCATGGACAGAGGAGCCTGGTGGGCTACAGTCCATGGGGTCGCAAAGAGTCCAACACGACTGAGAGACTTCACTCACTCACTCACTCATAGATATATAATTATCACTAATTCGCATTGATGTCAGAGACCACCACAACACTGTAATTATCTTCCAATTAAAAAAAAAAGAATAAATACCACAAAATAATATCTGAGGTCTTTAAAAAACATTACTGGCAGATGAGGAGTAAAACAATAAGGATTAATATTAATTTAGAAGTTTCTGTAAATAAGCAAAGATTAAGTTTAAAAAATGCTCTTTCCAAACTAAGAACTAAAAATAAAAGGACTGGGAGTGAATAAAAATAGAGAAAGAGATCAGCTTAAAGCAAGAGATATTATATTAAAAGAGAGAACACGAGGCTCTTTTGATCATGTAAAGCACGTATGATACCACTGTTTTAGAAGAAAGACTCCACAGTAGTCAAATGAAGTTGTCCTAGACTTGCCCCATGTTATAGCAACATGACAATAGAAAGAACAGTAACTAAGAACAGATCTCATCTGGAACAAAAGAGCAGCATCCCTCTAAGACCTTTGTTAGGATGTTGATGAAAAGGGATCCTGGGTGGGTTTAACAGGGAGAACAGAGGCAGCATGTCTGGGTTTGTGTACCTGTGTCACACCTAGCCTGAAAGTGTGAAGAACTCTCGTTCCTACATATACTTGTCTTTCTACTACGGCTTTAATCGCAGTCAATATGAATAATTCTGACAGTAAGCCACGCTGTCTCATTTCAGCATCTCTATATGAATGGCTTTCTGGACGAGAGAGCAGAGCTCATCCTGTTGGTGGCCCTTTGAAAAGAGAACTGAGATTGTGGCATTCATGACAATGTGCTCTCTTGTCTCCTTCTTCCCCTTAATTACTGTTGAGGAGGATGGTTTCTCCCCCAAACAGGGAGAAGGGAGGAATTTTTAAAGCATCTACATCCAACTCCCCCTTGAGAAAGATTTAGATGACAGCAGTTACTCCCAAAAGCAGCAGGCTCTTCTTCAGTTGTTTTAAACTATGCTTTAAAAGATGAGGGGAAAAAAAGACCGACAGTGGAATGACAGTTTCTTTTTTCAATATCATTAGGATAAATATGATTAAATACCTTCCAAAATGCTCTTCAAGAGCTTTGCTAAGACACATGCTTTGTAAACTTGTTTTTTTCACATTTAATTTTCCTATTATTCATCGCCTCAAGGAACCACTTGATCAGACTGAAGCCCATTCTACTTTCCTGTTGTTGTTTGTTCTTTTAATCAGCTTCAGCAGTGGCTTACTGCAAAAGGTCAGTTTTCCTTCCAATCCCAAAGAAGGGCAATGCCAAAGAATGTTCAGACTACCTTACAGTTGTGCTCATTTCACATGCTAGCAAAGTAATGATAACAATCCTTCAAGTTAGGCTTTAGCAGTATGTGAACTAAGAAATTCCAGATGTACAAGCTGGATTTAGAAAAGGCAGAGGAAGCAGATCAAATTGTCAACATTCACTTGATCATGGAGAAAGCAAGAGAGTTCCAGGAAAAGCATCTACTTCTGCTTCATTGGTTACACTAAAGCCTTTGACTATGTGGATCACAACAAACTGTGAAAAATCCAGTAAGTTAACTAATAGAATAGGATTTGACATATTGTTTTGGCACCAGACAATATGACATGACAACTAGGTTATTTCCTGTAATCTCTGTAATCTTGTGCTATCAATATTTCATATTGCTTGTTTTTAAGGATGTTTTTAAATGAAAGAGTGTTTACTTCTTGCCATTGTCCACTGCTAAAATAATTTTAATGCATTGGCTTTTCTTAAATTTCTGACTTTTTGGAATAGAAAAAGATGGAAACTGTAGGATCTAATAAAGTATTCATGCTATTTTGTTGTTAAAGATAACATTGGGTTGTATTCTCAAAAACAGATAGAGCAATGAGAATTAAATGCAACTTTATCTTTGGAAATTTGAAGTCAGCCTAGTGTATTTTCTCATAGAAATCTCTAACTCTTATAAAGGAAAAAAAATGGCACAAAATGTATTTACTAGAATTCTTTCACTTATGGAAATATTAGAAAACAAACACCATTTGAAACTGATTTAGTTAACAAAGTGTACGATTAAAGCTCTAGTTCAATGAAGTGAATCATAGGGCAAGTAGGGTCAAGTGTTCCAAAACTCAGGAGTTTTAATTTAAGCTATCACATTAGAAACAGCACATTTTATATTTTTCAAAAGTGACTTTGGTATCAAATCCTGATTGCTGATTTTCTGCAAAAGCCATGAAAATAGAAAAATTCTCTAGATGAGCAAGTGTAGGTCTGACTGTGGGTGGGTGTCAAGAATGGAGCATCCCCAACGGGTTGGCAGCTGTGGGACTCTAATCATGAGAACCTGCAATCAACTTTCAGGGAAATAAAAACTATATGTAGCCACTTACTAAGTCAGTTGCTCTTTGTCATCATTAAACTCAGAGGGTATATCCTGCATTTTTAATTCTTATCCTCTCCCAAGTAAGCTGAATTTTCTTCCTAGTATGCTAAAAACAAAGTGTAAAATTAAAAAAAGAAAGAAAAATGAATTTGTTTCACTTTCATTAAACTCATAGAAGATGACATTGTTTTTCTAATACTGTTTTGCTCATGCTCAGTCACTAAGTCATGTCCGACTCTATGTGAACCTATGGACTCTAGCCCACCAGGCTCTTCTGCCCTGGGGATTTTCAAGCAAGAATACTGAAGTGGGTTGCCATTTCCACCCTTATTTTCTCAATTCTCAGGCCCGTCTTTTTGCACATTTCTTCCACCTACTCTTATTTGATTGGTATTCCTCAAGGTTGTAATTTCAGTTTTCCCTTGTCACATGCTCCTACTGGAGGAAATTCTCATGACTTTACCTATTGCCAAAATTATACTAGCTGTCAAATATACAATTTTAGACCTAATTCTTCTCTGTTTCAAACTCAAATTTCATACTGCACATGATATATATATATATATTTATATTTACATTTATATTTATGTTTATCAGAGATGGCTCAAATAAACATGGTCGAAGAAAACATAATTATGCCTACCCATGCTTTCAGTCTTGTTACTGAGCCCAAGAATGCAATAGACATGATCTTTCTAGTGAGAATTTTTGTTATATTCAACTATTTCTCCTCAAGCAGCCAAGTTTTATGTCATCAATTTGTCTTTTAAGAATCAAAATGTCTCCTACTTCTCTCTTCTTGTCTAGACTGAAACTATTGCTAATTCCTACCTAATGATTTCAATATTCTGTTTATTGATCTTCCTTCTTTTACTTTACCTCCCCTGGTGTCCTTTTTTTTCTTTTGAAGGATAACTGCTTTACATAGTTTTGCTGTTTTCTGTCAAACCTCATCATGAACCAGCCATAGGTATACATATTTCCCCTTCCTTTTAAACCTCCTTCCCATCTCCCACCCCATCCCACCCCTCTAGGTTAATACCAAGCTCCTGTTTGAGTTTCCTGAGCTATAGAGCAAATTCCTGTTGGCTATCTACTCTACATATGGTAATATAAGTTTCCATGTTATTCTTTCCATACATCTCACCCTCTCCTCATCTCTCCCCATGTCCATAAGTCTATACTCTATGCCAGTTTCTCCACTGCTGCCCTGTAAGTAAATGCTTCAGTACCATCTTTCTAGATTCTGTATATATGTGTTAGAATACAATATTTTTCTCTGTCTGACTTACTTCATTCTGTATAATAGGTTCTAGGTTCATTCACCTCATCAGAACTGACTCAAATGTGTTCCTTTTTATAGCTGAGTCATATTCCATTGTGTATACATATCATGAATTCTTTATTCATCTGTTGATGAACATCTAAATTGCTTCCATGTTTTAGCTATTGTTAATACTGCTGCAATGAACAATGGGATACGTGTGTCTTTTTCAGTTTTGGTTTCCTCAGGGTATATGCCTGGGAGTGGGATTGCTGGGTCACATGGTGGTTTTATTCCTAGCTTTTTAAAGGAGTTTCCATACCATCTTCCATAGTGGCTGTATCAATTTACATTCCCACCAACAGTGCAAGAGCATTCCCTTTTCTCCACACCCTCTGCAGCATTTATTGTTTGTAGACTTCTTGATGATGGCCATTCTGACTGGTGGGAAGTGATATCTCATTATAGTTTTGATTTGCATTTCTCTAATAATTAGTAATGTTGAACATCTTTTCCTTTTTTAGCCATCTGTATGTCTTCTTTGGAGAAAAGTCTGTTTAGGTCTTTTTCCTAATTTTTGATAAGGTTGTTTGTTTTTCTGGTATTGAATTGTATGAGCTGCTTGTACATTTTGGAAATCAATCCTTTGTCAGTTATTTCATTTGCTATTATTTTCTCCGATTCTAAAGGTTGACTTTTCTCCTTGCTTATAGTTTCGTTTGCTGTGGAAAAACTTTTAAGTTTAATCAGGTCCTAGTTGTTTACTTTTGTTTTTATTTCCATTACTCTAGGAAGTGGATCATAGAGGATCTTGCTTTGATTTATGTCATCGAGTGTTGTGGTGTTGTGCCTATGTTTTCCTCTAAGAGTTTTTTTTTTTTTTTTTTAATGGTTTCTGGTCTTACATTGAGGTCTTTAATCCATTTTGAGTTTATCTTTGTGTATGCTGTTAGGAAGTGTTCTAATTTCATTATTTTACATGTAGCTGTCTGGTTTTCCCAGTACCATTTGTTGAAGAGGCTGTCTTTGCCCCATTGTATATTCTTGCCTGCTTTGTCAAAACTAAGGTACCCATAGATGGATAGGTTTATTTTTGGGCTTTCTATCTTGTTCCATTGGTTTATATTTCTGTTTTTGTGCCAGTACCATGCTGTCTTGATGACTATAGCTTTGTAGTATAATGCAAAGTCAAGAAGGTTGATTCCTCCAGCTCCATTCTTCTTTCTCAAGATGGCTTTGACTATTCGGTCTTTTTTTATTTCCATATGAATTGTGAAATTTTTTGTTCTAGTTCTGTGAAAAAATGTCAATGGTAATTTGATAGGGATCACATTGAATCTGTAAATTGCACTTGATAATATAGTAATTTTCACAATATTGTTTCTTCCTACCTAGGAACAAGGAATATCTCTCCATTTGTTTAGGTTGTCTTTGATTTCTTTCATTAGTGTCTTATAATTTTCTGTGTACAATTCTTTTGTCTCCTTAGGTATTTTTATTCCTAGATATTTAATTCTTTTGGTTGCAGTGGTGAATGGGATTGATTCCTTAATTTCTCTTTCTGAATTTTCATTGTTAGCATAGAGAAATGCAAGTAATTTCTGTGTGTTGATTTTTATCCTACAACTTTGCTAAATTCATTGATTAGTTCTAGTGATTTTATGATATTATTTTTAGGATTTTCTATGTACAGTATCATGTCATCTGCAGACAGTGAGAGCTTTACTTTTTCTTTTCTGATCTGGATTCCTTTTATTTCCTTTTCTTCTCTGATTGCTGTGGACAATCAGTGAAGGACTTCCAGAACTATGGACTTCCAGAGAACTATGTTGAATAATAGTGGGGAAAGTGGACACCCTTCTCTTTTTTCTGATCTTAGGGGAATGCTTTCAGTTTTTCACCATTGAAAATAATGTTTGCTGTAGGCTTATCATATACAGCCTTTACTATGTTGAGATAGGTTGCTTCTATGCACATTTTTTAAACAGGTTTAATCATAAATGGGTAATGAATTTTGTCAAGGCTTTTTCTACATTTATTGAGATTATCATATGGTTTTTATCTTTCAATTTCTTAACATGGTATATTACACTGATTGATTTGCATATATTGAAGAATCCTTGTATTCCTGGAATAAATCCAACTTGATCATGGTGTATGAGTTTTTTTGTTGTGTTACTGATTCTGTTTGCTAAAGTTTTGTTGAGGATTTTTGCATCTATCTTCATCGGTGATATTGGCCTGTAGTATTCTTTTTTGTGTGTTATCCTTGTCTGGTTTTGATATCAGGGTGATGGTGGCCTTGTAGAATGAGTTTGTAGTGTTCCTTCCTCTGCAATTTTTTGAAAGAGTTTTAGATGGGTAGGCATTAGCTCTTCCATAAATGTTTGATAGAATTACCCTGTGAAATCATTTGGTCCTGGGCTTTTGTTTTTTGGGAAACTTTTGATCACCATTCCAGTTTCAGTGCTTGTAATTGGGTTGTTCGTAATTTCTATTTCTCCCTGGTTCAGTCATGGAAGACTGAACTTTTCTAAGAATCTGTTCATTTCTTCTAGGTTATCCATTTTATTGTCATATAGTTGTTCATAATATTCTCTTATAATCCTTTGTATTTCTGCATTGTCTGTTGTAACCTCTCCTTTTTCATTTCTAATTTTGTTGATTTGATCCTTCTGTCTTTCTTCCTTGGTGAGTCTGGCCAAAGGTTTGTCAATTTTATCTTCACAACCAGGTTTTAGTTTTATTAATCTTTACTATTATTTCTTTCATTTCTTTTTCATTTATTTCTGCTCATATATTTATGATTTCTTTCCTTCTAGTGATTTTTTTGTTCTTCTTCTTCTTTTTTCAGTTAGTTTAGGTGTAAAGTTAGGTTTTCTATTCACTGTTTTTCTTGCTTCTTGAGGTAGGATTGTATTGCTATAAACTTCCCTCTTAGAACTGTTTTTGCTGCATGCCATAGGTTTTGAGTTGTTGTGTTTTCATTGTCATTTGTTTCTAGAAATTTTTTTATTTTCCTTTTGATTTCTTCAGTAGCCTCTTGGTTATTTATAGACGTATCGTTTAATCTCCATGTGTTTGTGTTTCTTACAGTTTTTTCCTTGTAATTGATATTTACAAGTTTCATAGCATTCTGGTCAGAGAAGATGCTTGATATGATTTTCATTTTCTTAAATTTACTGAGGTTTGATTTCTGACCCAAGATGTGGTCTATCCTGGAGAATGTTCCATGTACACTTTAGAAGAAGGTGTATTCTTCTGCATTTGGGTGGGATATCCTGAAGATATCACTAAGATTCATCTCATCTAATGTATCATTTAAGACTTGTGACTCCTTATTAATTTTCTGTTTTAATGATCTGTCCATTGGTGTGAGTGGGGTGTTAAAGTCTCCTACTTTTATTGTGTTACTATCAATTTCTCCTTTTATGTCTGTTCCTATTTGTCTTAAATATTAAGTTGGTCCTGTATGGGTACATAGATATTTACAATTGTTATGTCTTCCTGTTGGATTAATCCCTTGAACATTATGTAGTGTCCTTCCTTATCTCTTGTAATCTTCTTTAAAGTAAGGTCTATTTTGTCTGATATAAAGACTGCTACTCCAGCTTTCTTTTGCCTCTCGTTTGCATGAAATATATTTTTCCATCCTCTCACTTTCAGTCTATATATGTCTTTAGGTCTGAAGAGAGTCTCTTGTAGACAGCGTATATATTGTCTGGTTTTTGTATCCATTCCGCCAGTCTGTGTTGTTTGGTTAGAGCATTTAATACATTTAACTTTGAAGCATTACTAATAATATATGTTCCTACTGCCATTTTCTTAATTGTTTGGGGTTGGTTTTGTAGATCTTTTTCCTTCTCTTGTGTTTCTTGACTATATAAGTCTCTTTAACATTTGTTGTAAAGCTGGATTGGTGATACTGAATTCACTCAACTTTTGCCTGTGTGAAAAGCTTTTTTATTTCTCCATCAATTTTGAATGAGATCCTTGCTGGGTATAGTAATCTTGGTTGTAGATTTTTCCCTTTCATCACTTTAAATATATCCTGCCATTTCCTTCTGGCCTCCAGAATTTCAGCTGAAACATCAGCTGTTAGATGTATGGGGTTTCCCTTGTATGTTACTTGTTGTTTTTCCCCTGCTGCTTTTAATATTCTTTCTCTCTGTTTACTCTTTGTTAGTTTGATTAGTATGTGCCTTGGTGTATTTCTCCTCTTGGACTTGATTGACTATTTCCTTTTCCATGTTGGGTAAATTTTTAACTCTAATCTCTTTAAAAATTTTCTTATACCCTTTCTTTTTTTCTTCTTCTTCTGGGACCTCTATAACTCTAATATTGGTGTATTTGATATTGCCTCAGAAGTCTCTGAGACTATCCTCAGTTCTTTTCATTCCTTTTATTTGATTCTGTTCTTCAGAAGTTATTTCAACCATTTTTCTTCCAGCTCACTGATTCATTCTTCTGCTTCAGATATTCTGCTATTGATTCCTTCCAGAGCATTTTTAATTTAAATAATTTTGTTGTTTGTCTCTGTATTTTTATTCTTCATTTCTTCTGGATCTTTGTTAACTGATTCTCACATTATCTCCATTTTGTTTTCAAGGTTTTTATCACTGTTACTCTCATTATTCTGAATTCTTTTTCAGGTAGTTTCCTATTTCCTCTTCATTTATTTGGACTTCTGTGTTTCTAGTTTGTTCTTTTCTTTGTGTAGCATTTCTATGACTTTTTAATTATTGTGTCTGAGATCTCCTTTTCCCAGGCTTTCAGATTTTGTTCTTTCTTTGTTTTGATTTCTGCCCTCCTAAGGTTGGTCCAGTGATTTGTATGAGCTTTATACAGTGTGATATTTGCACTGAGTTTTCATTTGTTTATGTTTTTCCTCTAATGGACAAGGCTGAGTGAGGTGGTAATCCTGTCAGCTGATGATTGGGTATGTATTTTTGTTTTATTTGTTGTATAAATGAGGCATCCTGCACAGGGTGCTACTGGTGATTGAGTGATGCCAGGTCTTGTATTCAAGGGAATTCTTTTGTGTGAGTTCTCACTACTTGATACTCCCTAGGGTTAGTTATCTGGCAGTTTAGGGTCTTGGAGCCAGTGCAGCCACTCCAAAGGCTCAGGCCTTATCTCTGGTCAGGAAAGAAGATTCCACAAGTGGTTTGTTATGGCATTAAGTGAGATTAAAACAAATACCCCAAAATGAGAAACCAAAGATGAACCCCAGACAAATGGAAGTTAAAAAATCAGGCAAATAATAATTAAAATAATGGAATATACACCCATAAGCAAAGTCAAAACAGTCAAACAGAAATAAAGTATAGTAGATTGACCCAGTGGACAAAGGAAATAAAAAATTATATTTACCAGTTAAGAACAAAACTAACTAAAGAACAAACTGAAAGACNAAGTTAAAAAATCAGGCAAATAATAATTAAAATAATGGAATATACACCCATAAGCAAAGTCAAAACAGTCAAACAGAAATAAAGTATAGTAGATTGACCCAGTGGACAAAGGAAATAAAAAATTATATTTACCAGTTAAGAACAAAACTAACTAAAGAACAAACTGAAAGACAAACTAAAGCAAGATGCCAAGTGCAGAATAAAACAGTGAAAACATAACTAACATATGTTGAGAGGGAAGGAAAGAAAGAGAAGAAAGAAAGAATAGATATGCAAAGTTGCATATAAGTAGATGAAGAAGATTTATATACATTGGAGCTTAACTGCAAGAGGAAAACAACAATAGGAAAGGAAAACAAAGGGATAAATGTAGAAAAAGTATAATATGTTAAAAAATTAAAATTATAAAAAAAAGGAGAAAAGAAAAACAAATGGAAGAAGGAAGAAAGAAGCGAAAACTACACAGAACCGCAAAAGCCCAACATAGAGGCAGAGGTTTCTAACAATAAAAAGTATGACTGAATAAACATATATACCCATAAGCAAAATCAAAACAGTTCAAGAAAAATAAAGTACAATAGATTGACCCAGTAAAGAAAGGAAACCAAAAATTGTATCTACCAGTTAGGAACAAAACTAACTAAAGCAAAAACTGGAAAAAAAAAAAAAAAAACACTAAAGCAGGTGCCAACTGGGGAATAGGGCAATAAAAATAAAACTAACAAATATTTTGAGAAGAAGGGAAAGAAAGAATAAATATGCAAAGTTAAATAGAGGTAGATGAAGATTTATATACATTAAAGTTTAACTTCAAAGGGGAAAGAACAGTAGGAAAAACAAAGGAATAAATGTAGAAATAATAATAAGTTTAGAAAGCTAAAATTAAAATAGAGAAAAGAAAACTCCACAAAACTGCAAAAGCCCAGCACAGAGTTAGAGGTTTATAACAACAATAAAAAATATGACTGATGGAAAAAAAGTGTTAGTTCTAAAAGATCTTGTAGGTCTTCATAGAACTGTTCAACTTCAGCTTATATGCAGAGTACATCATGAGAAACGCTGGACTGGAAGAAACACAAGCTGGAATCAAGATTTCCAGGAGAAATATCAATAACCTCAGATATGCAGATGACACCACCCTTATGGCAGAAAGTGAAGAGGAACTAAAGAGCCTCTTGATGAAAGTGAAAGTAGNTCCTTTTCCTATTTGGAACCAGTCTGTTGTTCCATGCCCAGTTCTAACTGTTGCTTCTTGACCTGCATAGAGATTTCTCAGGAAGCAGGTCAAGTGGTCTGGTATTCCCATCCCTCTCAGAATTTTCCACAGTTTGCAGGGGAGGATATTAATGCTCAAAGATTAGTATTCAAAATATTTAAAACATTTACCGGAGAGAAGCTAATTAGAATGGACTCTGAACTCCTGTCCAGTCAGTAGAGACCCAGGCAGTGAGCAACCCCATGGTGGGCCCTGTCTTCTACACTTACCCTTTTCACAGCCCCTCACTTTTGAATTCCCAGCCTGCATCACTTCTATTTTTCTCTATATCGTTAAAAAAATTAATTTGCACTTTTCTGAAATTATAAGGTTGATATACGTGTTTTCTCTGTATTTTAGGTTGTATTTTGATTGCTTCTTAATTACATTTTCAACAAATATGAAGCCTTTTTGTAAACAGGTTCATGCCTCTCCCTGAAACCAGGCAGTCTAACTTAACTGCTTTGAAGACGGGTTAAGAACTCCTGGTCTACAGCTCAAATATAAATCCCTTTATGTTAATAGTGCCCACAGCCAAAGATTACATTTCCTCATGAGTGGAATGGTGTGTGTGTGTGTGTGTGTGTGTGTGTGTGTGTGTGTGTGTGCACGTGTTGTATGTTACTCCATTTTGTACAAAGTTAATGTGTCCTCAAAATTTCCATTTAAATGGCTACTCTGTTGAAGCATTTTCCTTTGCATTGTTTTCTCCTGGGGATTACTATTAGCCATTGTTCCAGTCCTGGAAGTCCTCTCATATAAAAACATCTTTAATATATCATTGATTTGATGTTGAATACTTAGAGAAAAGTCACTCTCATTGAGATACATGAAGGCATCTTTCAGTTGTCTGGTTTTGCTGATGAGAACACTCACACAGTCTTGGTCTTGTGCAGGTAATATATTTTATTCTCTGAAATTTTTAGAGGCATATAGAATTTTTTAGATATTTAACATCACTGGTGTTAGGAAATTTCAGTGTATGAAAATGTGTAGATATATTTTACAAAAATTTTGCCCTCTGTTCTTGGTGATCACTTTTAAAATCTAATGACTGTTGCAGGATGAAACCATCTTGGATTGTCCCTTTCCTAGTCATCCCTTCTTTCTTTTAAGATGATTACTCTCTTCTTTCTAACACTTTTGTTGGTAACGCATGGCTGATGTGGATGGTTTGAAGGGTTTGATATATAAATCTATTTCTGTACTTTCACTGAAACCTCTTTTTTTTTTTTTTTTTTTTTTACAATCTTGCATCTTTCTCTGCTCCCATTACCTGGTGTTTGTGAGTCTTGAGTTTCAGGAATTTTGCTGATGCTTCAAGTCCTCCCTAATGTAGTGTCTTCATAGTATTGTAGAGTTTCATCTGTTCTTTTTCATCAACCACTTATCTTCTAAAATCTTCCTCAGGTAGATGTGGAAAATGTTAATGTATTAGTGAGTTCTCTTAAGTTTTGATTGGACAGGGAAGTCTGGCGTGCTGCCGTCCATGGGGTCACAAATTGGACCCGACTGAGCAACTGAACTAACTGAATTGAAGATTTGATTGCACTTTCCATCCTCCCTTTATTCCTCTCCTCTTCCTCTTTCTGTCTTCTCAGCTTCTCTGCTTTCCTACCCCAACCTTGCCCACTCCCTGCACCTACTCTTGGTTTTTCTCCATTAATTATGCCTGGCAATGGCACCCCACTCCAGTCCTCTTGCCTGGAAAATCCCATGGACGGAGGAGCCTGGTAGGCTGCAGTCCATGGGGTCACTGAGAGTTGGACACGACTCAGTGACTTCCCTTTCACTTTTCACTTTCATGCATTGGAGAAGGAAATGGCAGCCCACTCCAGTGTTCTTGCCTGGAGAATCCCAGGGATGGCAGAGCCTGGTGGGCTGCCCTCTATGGGATTGCACAGAGTCGAACACAACTGAAGTGACTTAGCAGCAGCAGATTCTTGGAAGTGAAAAGGACTTGTAGACACAGCCAGAGAAGGAGAGGGAAGGATGACTTGAGAAAATAGTATTAACATTTATACACTATCATGTGTGAAATAAATATCTACTGGGAAGCTGCGCTATAACACAGGGAGCCCAGCCTTACATTCTGTGATGACTTAGAGGAGTGGCATGGGAGAGGGGAGCGAGGCTCAAGAGGAAAGGGTTATATATATATATATATATATATAATTATGGCTGATTCACAGCAGAAACCAACACAACATTGTAAAGCAATTATCCTCCAATTACAAATACAATTTAAAAAGAAATAAATTCAGATGGCTTTTTATCTTTGAACATAAGGCAATTTATTCTAGAAAAAGCCTAGCAATAAAATTTATATCTATACTTTTAATATTGTTGTACAAAGATAGTAGTTATAGGCTTGTGTATTCAGAGAAATTATACCAAGTATAGAGTGTTGAATTTCTTAGATATTGGGCAAAGTGAATAACTAGAATAATAAATGACGATAAGCTACTGGGTTCCCTTAGATTTGTTTCTTTTATTCACTTTTTCTTTATTTTGTAGAGTTTCCCTGTTACTATTCTATTGTTTTTACTCAGCCACATGTACTAGACATTGCTCTACTTATTTTGTGAATTCTACATGTGATGGTTTTGCGTTCCTTTTGAGGGAGGCATAAGTACATCATTTTCATGTTCAAGTATTCAGGATAACCAGCATCCACTGTATTTAATATGGCTGAGATATAATATGACAAAAGATCATTGAACGTAGAATGAGAAACCCTGAATATCAGGGTTTAATCTGGCTTATGTAGGATCCTGTGAATTTGGGCAAGATATTATAACCCTCAGAAACTTGTATTAATTATTTGTAAAATGGGGTTTGGATATCCTTGTTGGCTTTTATATGAAAGAGCTCTAGAAACCTTAAAAGTGCATCAAATATACAACATTAATTAAACCTGAAATACTTTTATGTAAATATTGCTTTCGCCAAATGAATGAGCTTTCTACTTTGTGTCATAATTCATAAAAAAATGGTCATTAGATGTTTAGAAAATGCATTTAACAAAACCTTCTTTTGTGATAGGAATCTATTATTTAGATTTGAAAGTGCTTCCTATAAGAGTGATTGCAGTCATTTAAATGATTTTTCTTTCATATAGTGAGACAGATGCGTAAATTGTTGTATTGATCTGCAGGAGTTCTAGCCATTAGATCAGACAATGCATAAATATAAATATTGAGAGAATATTAAAAAGAAACACAGGAAAATCTCTTTTATTTGTTTACTAGTCTACTTAGAATTACTTAGTTGATTAATTAGGTCTTTGCTATATGGGCTTATTTTATTTATATGCTCCACTTTTGAAGTAGTATCTATGGTGGATTTTTTTCTCTTATGCAGATCAAATCATGCGTATAAAACAGTGGTGCAGTGAGGAAAAGCAACAATATTTCAGCTCAATGCTTTTCAATTAATCAGCCCAGAAGAAGGTGATATGAATTGGAAATTCATAGGTTCAAAGAATATCTGATGAGTTTTGACAGAAGGCCTATTATCTCCTAAATATTTATAGCACCTAACTCAGATACCGTGAAAGCAATTACTTATCATCTAAATCAAATATCATGGACTTTATTAACAGCAAGTAGAGTAAATTCTTATAATACTTTAACATTTCATAATCTTTTTTCTGTATAATTTATTATACAGGTGACAGTGCATAACATCAAAATGCTTAGATATTATTGATTTAAACTCTGAGGTACAATAGCATCCTTGGTCCAGCAATTATTTTATGCAATAAAGTTTTATCAAATGTAATAGCATCTCCTACTACCCATCACTTACATTTTTAATTGCCCTCTGATAAGCTGGTCAAGAGGACTCAAGCATTTCCTAGAATCTAGTGCACCAAACCAAACTACAAAATAGCTATTTATAAGTCACACTTGGTAAGATGTCCCTCAAACATAATAATTTTTCCAAAAGCCATGATGTCAAAACAAGAGGTTAAAACACTTCTCATTTTCCAAATGAATAATAAAAGTCTTAAGGAACACCTAAACGTGATAAGAACTTGATGGCAATACATCTGTGTTTTCTATGAATGCCCTTTCTAATAATAGACCTGAAAGTGATCTGTTTATGATTTTTTAAATTTTTTTTTAAAAAAGAAATGTATTATGAGTACATTTTCAGGTGATTGTATTGCTCCTAACAAGATGGGCATACTGTGTTCATCCAAGGTGAAGCAAGGTGGGTCAACGTTTCCTACTTGGAGGGAGCCTCAGCCTCACTGTCTCATAGAGAGAACAGTAGGAACTTGACTTAGTGTCTGTTCTAGAAAGTACCATGCCACCCTCTTTGCCTGTGTCTGTTCCATAAAACACCATGGCTTGCCTCACTGTCTGTTCCAGAAAAGCCATGCCACCCTCTTCTTCTGAGGGCTTCAGCTATACATAGAAAAATGGTAGTATTTTGACTTTTTATAAGATAGCTGTAGCTATGATCCTTGTCACTCATCACAAGCTGTGCTCAGTTGTTTCACTTATAATTCTACCAGCCCATCATTCAAATTTATTCTTAGTATAAGAGAACATTTATGTCATAATAATCAAATGCTAAGAATTTAGACTTGAAGTAATTTTATTAATAGTCTGGAAATTGTCTTAATCTATTACATGTTGAACAAGGAAAAAATAGTCTTATATTTCCTAAATATTTCAATTTGCTAAGGTAAGAAAGTCAGTATATAGCATGGTGAAAATACTATGAAATTATCACTAGAAATGTCCTTAAACTCAAAATTTATACTGATTCTGTATAAATTATGAAAGGATGACAGAAAGAGCATTTGGAGTCAAGCTTCCAAAGTTTGATTCCAACTTGGCAATTTCTTAATAATATATCCTTGGATAAGTGACAATTTTAAGCTTCCTTTTCCTCATCTCAAAAGATGTTGTATTGTCTGGTAGGGGAGAAAGAAGAGCGTGGGATGTATGGGCAGAGTTACATGGAAACGTAAATTACCATATATAAAATAAATAGTCAATGAACATTTGTTATATGACTCAGGGAACTCAAACCGGGGCTCCTTAACCACCTAGAGGGGTGAGATGGGGAGGGAGGTGGGAGGGATGTTCAAGTGGGAGGGAGCATAGTTAGACCTACGGCTGATTCATGTTGATGTTTAGTAGAAACCAACACAATACAGTAAATCAGTTATCTTTCAATTAAAAATAAATCACTTTTAGTGATTTATACACTAAATCATATACACTCGGAGCTCATATACACTCGTGGCTGATTCATGTCAATGTATAGCAAAACGAATACAGTATTGTAAAGCCAAACAAACTAAAAATAAAAATTTTTTTTAAATAAATCACTTTAAAAAAAGATGGTGTGTAATAATACAAAGAAGTGTTACCATGATCTATGTCACACACTTTGCATAGTGTTCAGCACATAGCAAATGTCCAATAAACATTTGCTTTCTTTGATCATTCCTGCCTTAACATCCTAAAAAACCCTCTGTGTATCTGGTCGAAAACATTANTAAAAATTTTTTTTAAATAAATCACTTTAAAAAAAGATGGTGTGTAATAATACAAAGAAGTGTTACCATGATCTATGTCACACACTTTGCATAGTGTTCAGCACATAGCAAATGTCCAATAAACATTTGCTTTCTTTGATCATTCCTGCCTTAACATCCTAAAAAACCCTCTGTGTATCTGGTCGAAAACATTATGTATGAAAACAATCACACAATACATATGTCATATGAAACTAAAATCTCAGTGATCAGTGAAAAAGAACTTTACAGGAAGTCACTGTATCATTGATGCAAAGTTTCTATTAAAGATAAATTATTCATCAGAGTTTTGAAACACACATTCCTTGGGGGAGAAAAGAACACTGGCAGTATACTTTGTAGTCCGTGTTTCTAGCATGCTAAGAGCTTACGTTATACAAATACCTTCAATCTATCTAGCTGAACTTTGACATTTGAATGCTTGGGAGATTGGAAGATAGAGAATGGCAAGTAAGATACATTTTTTGGTGATTGAGAAAAAGCACACATGTTTAGTTACCATTCATTTACCAGTAGAAACATTGGGTATTGGAGACATTCAGCTTAAAAGACACACACACACACACACACACAAAAGCAAACAAAAAGCATTTCTAAGCTGGTAAATATACACATACAAACACAAATATAGCATAGAAAATTACTTTTTACCACTTTAAAAATACCTTCCAAAGCCAACATAGGCACATTAACTTAAATAGAATAACCCGAAGTCATGATTTTAATTCTGAAACTGACCCTGGTTTCAGTGTGTTCTTTTAAACTATGTAATTAAGACTTAAGCATTATGAGATACAAAATATGCAGTATTGTATGTAACTTCTCTAACCAACATACAGTGGAAATATGTATCACAAGGCAGTTTTGGCCCTGTTTGACCTGTTGAAAAATGAGTTTTCCAATGATATCCCACACCCAGGGACTGAGTCTGAAGTATGTGGTAGAGACAATTTGCTATGTCCAAGGGTTTCACAGATTTGCTTAGGAGCAATGTCACTTTTATCTCTTTGCTACTCAAAACAATGTGTCTTTCTGTTATACTCTGGATTTAATGACTTCCCAGGTGGCTCAGTGATAAAGAATTTGCCTGCCAATGCAGGAGACATGGAGACCTGGATTCGCTCCCTGGGTCAAGAAGATCCCTTGGAGGAGAAAATGTCAACCCACTTCAGTATTCTTGCCTGGGAAATCCCATGGCCAGAGGAGCCTGGTGAGCTACAGTTCATGGGGTCACAAACAGTCAGACTGAGGGATGCACCAACTAGAATCTAAAGCTCATCATACTATTCTTGGTTATTTTGATGAGTTCTCTGAAGAGATACATTTTAAATATAAACCCACACAACGTAGCTATCAGCAGGAATATGATACCATATGACAATTAGGTGTGTTCAAAGAAAGTCCTTTGACTCTTGAAGGAGATATCATTAGTAGATACTCAACTGATTGCTTAGACCTGTTTGACCTCATTTTAAAGACCACGGACATATTTGATGATTTCTTATTGTTTGCAAAGGAATGAAGCCTAGTTTAGATAGCCAGGCTAGTTTAGTCTTTAAAACTTTCATTGGAGGTACAAATACCTTATTTTGGTCCAAAATCTACATATTATGTTTTTTTACATGTTTTACAGGTACAGGTTTAACCATAGTTTTGAGTCAGTTTCTGAATATATAGAAAATAATATTTTTAAGGGCAGTACAAAGAAGAAAATTGCAGATGGATTTGCTTCGTATGTGAAACATATTAACCTCTTAGAAGTACAAAAGATGTCTTTCAAAGAACATGGAAACAGCAAAAAAAAAAAACAAAAACAAAAACAAAAAAAAAGCTTTACTGAAGTCCAAAGTCATGAGAATCCTTAAGCTCTTGTATCATGTTCATTTTTCCCAACTTATCATGCCCCTTTCCAGATAAAAATCTGCTATTTTTAAGTTATATTTAACATTTTTCTTTTATGTTATGTTTAACATTTTATATATAAAATTTTACGTTATATATGTATAAATTTTTATTTTATATATATATATATAAATTTTTTGGAAATTCTTTGGGTATACATAGTACAAATAGTATATACAGTATACTCTAATATGCATAGTGTGTACTATATATAGTATATACACTCACAGAAATATAAACATAAGGGGCTATCACATATGAGACTGGGTTTCCCTGATGGCTCAGCAGGTAAAGAATCCACCAGACAGATGAGTCTGGTTGGCTACAGTCCAAAGGGTCACAGAAAGTCAGACACAACTGAGCAACAAACTGCGCGTGTGTGCACACACACACACACACACGCAACACACACATGCACGTCTAGATAGAGAAAAGGCCCTTATTTACAGAGAAGCCCAAGGCAGTCCCCAAAGCTCTGTTCCCACATCAGTCCCAAAATCTCTGTCCCCACAGAGATTGCTCTGAGAATGTTGAGCACCCATTGACCTCTGCCAACACAGGTGGTTTACACCAGAGAAGAGGATCTCTCAGATATTGAAACTCAGCATTCTTAGATAGACAGATGGCACAGATACCCGTCCTCTCCTCTGAAGATAGAGAAATCTCGCTTTCTTTTTCATTCTGGACTGTGAACACTCTCTTGGGGAAGGAGAGGAAATTCCTTACCCTGAAATGTAAGCAATTGCCACCAGAGAGATTGGAAAAAATGTGTCTAAACTTGATTACCATTTGAATGGGAGCATATGGCTCTGGGGAAATTCACTATCTCTAACTTCAGAGGTTGGCTCTGGGGAAATTTACTATCTCTAACTTCAGAGGCAAGCTACCATTTAATCATCTTTGTACTAGATCTCTTTGCTCAAAAAGCCCTGAACTTGGAGGAACAAACATCTCCTGACAGAAGTTCATACCAGGAGGACATGTTAGTGCAGTGAATTAATAATTCAATTGGCATTGCATTTTCAATGATTATTTTCAACTTGATAAATTTTTTATTAATATTTCAGAAATATGGAATCTCTAATTAAAATGAAATGAAGTAATGTCAACAATACACTTCAAGTGTTTGTATCCAATGTGACTGGAAATGGAGAAGTGTTTCCAATTTGTAATTTTTTTCAAGCACAAAATTGAGAAAAAGAAATACAAATATAGAGATTAGAAAATTAGGCAAAGAGTAGAAAATGAATTTTAGAGTAAGCAGTGTAAATGTCCTTTAAAAATGAGATATACACAAACTTACTAGTACACTAAAAATGTAAAATAAAACAAAAATATAACACCTTTACCCAAGTAAGATTCTTGATGAAAATTTAAACTGTTGACAGTATCAGTGCTAATGAAAACATAAGTGGAAAGGCACTTTTATAAACTGCCGGTGGAATGGGATATATTTCAATCTATATTAACTATTATCAATTAAGACATGTGTACTCAGTCATGTGCAACTCTTTGTGACCCCAGGGACATTAACCAGCCAGGCTCTGTCCGTGAAATTTTCCAGGCAAGATTTTGGAGTGGGTTGCCATTTCCTACCCTGATTATCTGTTAAACTTTGTATAAAATAGTCCACAAAAATTTATATTTTTTGTTCCATATTTAAAACTTGTTCAGAGTTGCTGACAAAGACTGCGCCCCTGTCTCCTTGCTAGCAGAGGGTGGACTCCTGTCCGAAAATGTCCTTCTCCCCACTCCCCATCCCCAGACATTCAATGGACAAGAGCTTTTATAGATGGAGGAAGGGGGCTATGTGCAGAAACATCAGAGTCAGCTCTGACCATCATCATGAAGTTAGTTATGCTGTGGTCTGATCAGTGTTATCTTGATTGTTTTAAGAACAGTTAATCTTCAGATCCAGAATCAGTTTGTTCCCATTTCCTTGAGGCCAATTCTCAGAATTGTGGCAACTTACATCATGGTCCTCATATGCTTAACATTCTTCCACCTGGTCATGATTTCAGTATCTATAAGACAGTTCACAGACTATGGCTCATAATATTGTCTGTAGCCCTTGAGAAGGAACTAAATGTCCTTGATTTTGTTTATTGACTAAACTATTATTGTTTTGTCCTGTTTTGCTGTTTTCCTTTGTTTCTGCATTTCCTGACTTCTCTGATTAAATTTATTCTTTAGCTAAATCTTTGCTACAGACAAAAGGGAGGGCAGGGTGATAGGTCCTGCTCTGTTTCAAGGGTATTCCTTCCAGATCTAGGATGTGTGTGCTGAGGGGGAAGAAGACTTTCCTTCAGCCTTCTAGGTTCTTCTGGCTGGTCTGAGAATTAAATTGACAAGAGACAGATTAATAAGGAAAAATCAAATTTAAAATTCCACTTACACAAGACCATGAGATACTCCAAATATATGAGAATTCAAAGACAAAATGGTAAAATAAATGCCATTTTACCACCTGGCCTAAGGAATAGGATAGGCCTCTAGAGCTTTCAAGGGCAAGAGAGTCATTCACAGGACATTAAGAAGAACAGATGTTTAGGAATTAGGTATGTGCCCTGCCAAGTAGGAGGGCTTCCCCAGTGGCTCAGCTCCAGGGCCAGGAGATGCAGGAGCCACGGGTTCAATTCCTGGGTCAGAAAGATTCCCTGGAGAAGGGCATGGCAACTCACTCCAGTATTCTTGCCTGAGAATCCCATGGACTGAGGAACCTGGTGGGCTGCAGTCAAGGGGTGGCAAAACAGTCAGACATGATTGAAGTGACTGAGCACACATGCCTGCCAGATAAAAGGGGCTAATTAGATAAAATGTATCTCTGGCAATAATTCTTTTCTGGGAAAAGTCCCAATTAAAAATCTTCTAGGTAGTTAAGGGAAAGGCAGTAGTATCATTTGAATCTGCAGTATTGATTGCCTTTTGCTCAAAATAATTCCCATGTAAAAGTGATACATTTTGGGGAGGCCTGTTCTGAACCCCATGTGTGTTACTTCAGGCCAAAATTGTAAATACATATCTCCTGTAGGGGTCCCTAATGCCTTTTTACATTATAGTTGGTTTGTAATAGAGGATATTTTCAGGGCAGATGGAATACATATGTAGAAAATGGCTTAGTCATCCTGGGTCTCTGAGGGTGGAGCCTGATCTCTGTTTTGTTCACCAGCCCATTACCATTGACTAAGTGAGAAATTAACAATTGGTTTAAGCCACTAATATACCATAGCTCTTTTATTATAGCAAGTTATTAGAGCTTTACCCTAACCAATCGTTCTTAGAAAACAAACGAACAAAAAGGACCAAACAAAACAAATATGTAAACATGTGTCCAAAAGAATGTGCAATCAATATCATAGGTGACGGCAAAACTCTGGACACAAGATCATATCCTTAAATAAATTATATATTATCACTGTTGAGGTTATTAAATCTAATGAAATAAATGGTCTGGAAAATAGACATGCCATATTTTTAATTTAAAAGAATATATGTGTATAGATATTAGTGTGTATTTATATGAACAATATAAATTGTTATTAATGACTGCTTCAGGGTATAGTGGAATTTTTTGAAGAGTCACAAATTTTCTGATTAAATAATTTTTAAACTCAACAAAATCTTAATAGGAAATCATTGCAGTATTAGAGCTCAAAATATGTAGTTTAAGCTTTTATAAATGAAAAAGACAACAATCTGGACACTGTGACTTTTCTTTGATTAAAGATAGATGATTAAATATAAAAAAATATCTTCTATTCAATGCATGAGTTCCATGTGTCAGTAAGATTACAATTTATGGTTAACTGAACATAATATATAATAAACTATGTTGCGGATAGCAGAATTCTAAATTAATACTTCTATATATGCCTCATAACACTGAGAAGTACAGTTGTTTCCATAAACTAAAGTCAGCCATTAAAAAAAAATAAGGTTATATTTAACTAGATTTTTAAATCATGTCTGACTCTTTTGTAACCCCATGTAACTGCCAGGCTGCTCTGTCATGGGATTTCCTAGGCAAGAATACTTGAGTGGGTTGCCATTTCCTTCTCCAGGGGATTTTCCTGACCCAGGGATAGAACACGGGTCTCTTGAATCTCCTGCAGATACTTTACTACTAAGCCACAAGGGAAGGTCTAGTTTTACAGTATGTGTTTATTCATTTAATATACAGCAAAGTGATATTTTGAATGAAAATACACAAATGGTATCTTCCCTCTTCAAATGCAAATCTTGCTTTTCCTCTTATTTCTCTATGTTCCTATATCTCAGTTTCCCTATTTGTATACCTACATAATCTAGCAACTTAGGATATGGTTACTTTGTTGTTTCTGTTGCTTTTATATTCTTTGAGAGTCTTAATTTCAATTTAGAATTATATAATACAATTTTCCAAGAAGGCATGTCAGAAATGAAATTGCAATTGTAATGTGAATATTATATATTCATAGTTTTGTTTTTTGGTTCATTTTTGTAGCATGTACCACTCCTTAAATATATCTGTTTTCTATAAAGACTGTATCTTATCTGATGGATTTGTTTATATAATGTAAGATATGCAAGAGGCTAATTTGTTTAAAAATACCTGTCACACTTTTTGGCCTAAATTTCTTATCTTTTCTGACAAAACCACCCCTTAAGCATAAGTCATCATTTTGCAACAAATAAGTAATAAAAAGCATATGTTCTACTTTTGAAGGTTAACTTGCAAACTGACCATAAAATTGAGACACTGAGTTAATACACTTTGAAGAGTTTAAGAAAGTTGCATTTGATCCACATTAGATGGGCCATAATAATATGAAAAGATCAATAGCCAAGGTAATGAAACTAAAACAAATGGTAGTTTGAAGAAACACTAAAGACAAACTTGGCCATTTTCACAAAATTTTTACTAACAGACCATTTAGTATTTTTAAAATATGTATTTAAAATGTTTTAATATTATTACCTGGGACTTTGAATATTATCATGTGCTAAGCACAGGACAGGAAAAGGTCAGTTTTCATTCCAATCCCAAAGAAAGGCAATGCCAAAGAATGCTCAAACTACTGCACAATTGCACTCATCTCACATGCTAGTAAAGTAATGCTCAAAATTCTCCAAGCCAGGCTTCAGCAATATGTGAACCGTAAATCCAAATGTTCGAGNGCGTGCTGTGATTCATGGGGTCGCAAAGAGTTGGACACGACTGAGCGACTGAACTGAACTGACTGAACATCATCATAATAAATTCCCTTTATTATTGAAGGAAAAAAAATCAAGATGTTTCACTGTCGTGAAAGTGAAAGTGAAGTCGCTCAGTCGTGTCTGATTCTTTTCGACCTGTGGACTGTAGCCCACCAAGCTCCTCTGTCCATGGGATTCTCCAGGCAAGAATAGTGGAATGGGTTGCCATTTCCTTCTCCAAGAGATCTTCCTGACCCAGGGATTGAACCCAGGTCTCCTACATTGCAGGCAGATGCTTTAACCTCTGTGCCACCAGGGAAGCCTTAGCTGATTAGAATATAAATATTAGAAAGTCTTAATGGACTTTCAATGAAGCCCATTGGACTTTAATGAAGATCTGCTTGATTTCAAAGCTAGAGTCTTCAAATAAAACTGTCTGCTGGCAGTGGAACTGATAAACTCTTCGGTAGGAATGAGTAACATCTCATTAATTTAGGTCTACTTTTCTTTGAAAAACAAATTTCCGAAACTTGAAGATTATTAATGTAGCATCTCAAAACATTTTGATAATGTGATATTTGGTTGACATTCCTAAATATTTTTTTTTGGTAAATCAAAGATTTGGCCCAAGTCATTTGAGAAAAATGTGCTTGATTTTAAAATGTATCTTTTTATTGTTGTGCTTTCAGAAAAATTAAATTATCCTTTAGTTATGGATAGGTTTTTATGTAATAATGTTTATATTATTTTCATTGTATACATTTTAGATAAATTAATTAACAAGTCTAATTAGAATTCTCTTATTACCTCATTGTAACTATTATAAAAAACTTCTATAAATATTTAAATTTATTAACAGTTTTTCTTTTCATCAAATATGTTATCTAGGATAAAATATGGAGGCATAAAGACTAACAATATATTTATTAATATATGTTTATTAATTAATAGAACCACTAATTTTTAAGGAAAACCATCTAATATTAGACCATTTTCTTTAAAAAAATTAATAAAATCCAGAAATATCAAAGTAGGGCAAATACATAACTGCTAATATTGAACTATAAATATATATTTTTATACCTTTCAAGTATCACTGACATTAAATAAACTGTATGTAATTAAAGTATACTATTTGATAAGTTCTGACGTATTTGTACAGTCCCAAGACCATAACTTCATCAAGGAAGTGAGTACCATCATCACTCAGAGTTTCTTCCCGATCCTTTGTAACTTCTCCNACATAACTGCTAATATTGAACTATAAATATATATTTTTATACCTTTCAAGTATCACTGACATTAAATAAACTGTATGTAATTAAAGTATACTATTTGATAAGTTCTGACGTATTTGTACAGTCCCAAGACCATAACTTCATCAAGGAAGTGAGTACCATCATCACTCAGAGTTTCTTCCCGATCCTTTGTAACTTCTCCCTCCTGACTCTCCCTGTTCCAGGAAAAACATCAAATTTATATCACTATAGCCTAGTTTTTTTTTGTAGACTTTATATAATGAATAAGTACTTTCTATAATGTACTATGTAGGTGGGTTTTTTTTTTCTTTTTTTGTAAGATGAGATGGAAGACTGACTTTATTCAGTCAACATAATTCTTCTTAGCTCAATCCATGTTGTATATATCAGCAGTACATTCTGTTTTTCAAAAATAAAAAATTCATTATAAGAATCTAACACAATTTTTGTATGCTTTCACCTACTGTTGGACATAGGGATTGTTTCTGGTTGGTTGGTACAAACACTGCTGGTGTTAAAGCTTGTGTACAAGTTTTTGTAGGTGTATATTTTATTTATCTTTTATAAATAGATAGTAGGAGTGTGTCTAGATCCTATATTGATATATCTTTAACTTTTCAAACAAATTGCCAAACTCTTTTTCTCAAAAACAGTGCCTTACAGTTTATGGGCGCTACAGTTGCTCCACAACCCTGCCAATAGTATGATTTTAATTTTAACTTCTCTAATTGGTTCATCATGAAATTTCACTATGGTCTTAATTTGCATTTTCTCTTTTCTAAATAGCTGAAGTTCAGAATCTCTTCTTGTTCTGTTTTGCTATCCAAAATTTTCCTTTGGTTTTGTTCAAATGCTTTCCAATTTTTAAAGATTTTTCCCCCCTTTGAGGAATGCCATCTATGTAAACATAAATGCAAATACATATATATGTTTACAAATGCACATATATGTTTACAAATACATATATATGTTTTGTGTATTTTATATATATGTATTAAAAAGCTTCCTATATGGTGAAGTAATAATCTACCTGCCAATGCAGGAGACATAAGAGATGTGAGTTTGAATCCTGGGTCAGGTAAATCCTCTGGGATAGGAAATGGCAACCCACTCCAGTATTCTTGCCTGGAAAATTCCATGGACTGAGGAGCCTGGTGGGCTACTATATATGGGGTCTCAAAGATTTGGACACAACTGAGTGATGGAGCACACACACATTTACTAAAAATATATTTATATCTTTATATAACTTGTGGATCACCTTTCTATTTAACAGTGCTTTTTGAAGAACAATTTTTTTTTGAGGAAGTTCGATTTTTGATTTTTTTTTAACTTTTAAAATTTTTGTTTAGTATTAATAACTCTTTGTCAAATCAAAGAATACTAAGATTTTCTTCTCATGTTTTCCATCCAGATATTTTATTGTTTTAGCTATATATAGGTAAAACAATATAGGTCTGTGACCATTTTGTGTGAATTTTTCTGTATAGCAGGTACTAAGCACAGAGTTTTATTTATAAATATATAAATTAAATAAAACTCATTTTTCATTTTACTATCTACTTTCCCAGCATTGGAAGAAACACAAGCTGCAATCAAGATTGCTGGGAGAAATACCAATAACCTCAGATATGCAGATGACACCACCCTTATGGTAGAAAGTGAAGAGGAACTAAAGAGCCCCTTGATGAAAGTGAAAGAGGAGAGTGAAAAAGTTGACTTAAAGCTCAACATTCAGAAAACGAAGATCATGGCATCCAGTCCCATCACTTCATGGGAAATAGATGGGGAAACAGTCGAAACAGTGTCAGACTTCATTTTTTTGGGCTCCAAAATCACTGCAGATGGTGACTGCAGCCATGAAATCAAAAGACACTTACTCCTTGGAAGAAAAGTTATGACCAACCTAGATAGGATATTGAAAAGCAGAGACATTACTTTGCCAACTAAGGTCCATCTAGTCAAGGCTATGGTTT
>SJYA01002334.1:1582755-1677824 GCA_006410615.1 Neotragus moschatus
GGAGATCAGCCCTGGGATTTCTTTGGAAGGAATGATACTGAAGCTGAAACTCCAGTGCAGTGGCCACCTCATACGAAGAGCTGACTCATTGGAAAAGACTCTGATGCTGGGAGGGATTGGGGGCAGGAGAAGAAGGGGACGGCAGAGGATGAGATGGCTGGATGGCATCACTGACTCAACTGGCATGAGTCTGAGTGAACTCCGGGAGTTGGTGATGGAAAGGGAAACCTGGTGTGCTGAGATTCATGGGGTCGCAAAGAGTCGGACATGACTGAGCAACTGAACTGAACTGAACTTCCCAGCACTATTTGATGAAAAGATAAGAATGAATTGAGCATTTTAATGGGGATCTACTTATGCACTCTCTTCTCTGTTCCACTAATCGATTTATCTGTCTTGACAATAATATCACTGTCTTGATTACCTTGAAATCATGTATTTCAAATCTTCTGACATTATTCTATCTCAAGATTAATACAATGATGAATCTATATTGTGATTGTTTGGAAACTGATGAATTAAAAATAGTGTTTCAATGCATAAGCAAAATATACCTAACTTTTTATTTAGGTATTCTTTTATTTCTCTCAGTCATGTTTTGCAGTTTAGTATGCAAAATTTGTGCATCTTTTGTCAAATTTCCCTTAAATATTTCATATTTTAATGCTATTATAAGTGGTTTAAAAAATGGCCATGGACCTCTATGAATCTCTATGCACTTATTTATTCTAGAAATGCAAATAAATCTCAGGTGGTACTAGTAGTAAAGAACTTGCCTGCAAATGCAGGAGACATAAGAGATATGGATTTGATCCTTGGGTGGGGAAGATCTCCTGGAGGAGGGCATGGCAACCTACTCCAGTATTCTTGCCTGGAGAATCTCATGGACAGAGAAGCCAGGCAGGCTACAGTCCATAGAGTTGCAGAGTCAGACACAGCTGAATCAACTTAGCAAGTGCATATTTATAAATACAGCTATAGCAGGAGATTAAGTATGATACATTCTATTTAGAATGAAACAGACATATAAAATAAATGATATACATAAGGACAAAAAGAAGTTGAACATCTTAATATCTTCTCATATTTGTGAGAATTTTACCAAAATTTTGTACAGAAAGAAAAAAATTCATATATTAAAATTAGAAATTTACAAATTTTTATCCAGTATCACATATGACAAATAGATGGGGAAAGAATGGAAACAGTGACAGACTTTATTTTCTTGGGCTCCAAAATCACAGCAGATGGCGACCACAGCCATGAAATTAAAAGATATTTGCTCTGTGGAAAGCCTAGACAAACCTAGACAGCATATTAAAAAGCAGAGTCTACTTTACAGACAAATGTCTGTCTAGTCAAAGCTATGGTTTTTCCAGTAGTCATGTGATTTGAGATGCAAGAATTGGACCATAAAGAAGGCTTAGCACTGCAGAATTGATGCTTTTGAGCTGTGGTGTTGAAGAAGACTCTTGAGAGTCCCTTGGACTGCAAGGATATCAAACCAGTCAATCCTAAATGAAATCAACCCTGAACATTCATTGGAAAGGCTTGTACTGAAGCTGAAGCTCCAATATTTTGGCCACCTGATGCAAAGAGCTGACTCCTTAGTAAAGACCCTGATGATGGGAAAGATTGAAGGCAGGAGAAGGGGACAACAGTGGATGAAATGGTTGGATGGTATCACTGACTTGAAGGACATAAGTTTGAACTTATGTCCAGAAGCTCCAGGAGTTGGTGCTGAACAGGGAAGCCTGGCATGCTGCAGTTCATGGGGTCACAAAGAATCGGAAATAGTCGACTGAGTGACTGAGCTGAACTGATCACATATGATTTTATTATATAAAATATTATAATAAAGTTTAATAAAAATAATAAAATTGAATTCTATTTTTAACAGTAAACTTTTCCTATAGATGCCCACTTTATATTAAATATTTTTGTTACTATCTGGGACCTATAGGTATTTTACTTTGTAACACTTGGTCTATATTGTAACCGCTTAAAGATAAAAGCTCACATGCTGACAGGTTGAGTAAGTTAGAAAAGTATGTCCAGATAGAAAGAGAGCCAACAAGAAAACCACCACATCAAAAGCAGTAGGAAAGCAAAGGGCAATAGTCACTTTTGGACACATATTCAATTTGCTATATGCCCAAAATGGAAAAGCAATAAAAAGAACGACATTTGTCTATGAAGGACTTTTTGGTTTGTACAGAGAGGTCTGAAAATCATGTCTCAGCTCCAGGATATCTTTTTGAGCAAGTTCCATTCTAGTTCTCAAAGGGACAGAAAAGTAAATTGGAGAAAATCTTACAAATTTTAAAGCTAATGACAAACAATTGACTACTGCCTAGGAATTTTCATGTTGAATGTAAGTGTTCTAAAGTTGTGGTTTGTCACTAAGTTTAAGGTCACTGAAAAAAAATGTAGTTTGTTTACTCAGATAGCATCAAAAAGTAACATGAAAGCTTTGTATAGAAAATAAAAATATAAATGAAATATAAATGACAGCAACAAAACCTTGGGTAGGATTGCCTGCTGCATTAGGTTTAGGCAATTGGCAATATCTATATAGACGATTATGGTTAACAATCAGTATGGCAGAAAATGAACAGAAGTAGTTTAAATATATTTTTAAATGGCTTACAGAGTATCGAATGAATAAAATTTTTTTTCTTGATTGTTTAAAATGACAGTTCAGAAACTCAATGTGATTCTAACCTTGGACTTGTCTATGATAATAAATATTTCCTACTTTAAGAAAAATTAAAACAATTTTTAAAATTGCATGGATTGGAAAAGTAAAATGAATGGTATTCTATAAGACAATGGTAAATTTACGTAAAGCATTCAGTTTAAAAGTACAAGGCATGTAGTCTAAGACCTTGATTTAATTATCAGCCTCTTTCCTATCACATCATTTTGCCTTCAAATTAACAAAGTATTTCTAACTACATAACAAGGAAAAATTAGAATTCAGAATTTAATTTATGCTCCTGTAATTTATTAAGATTAGTATAATATATAAAATTAGACTGACCATCTGAAAAACAACAAATATATAAGCATGTTTGTGTGTGTGAGAGTGTTTGTGTGTTTGTGAGGGGGATAACTTCAGCAAAGACATATTATTTAAATGGAAAAGATTGCAAATTGGGATAAAAATGGAGTTTTTATATTAAATAGTAACTATGTAGTGAAGTAAAGGAGGAAATTATACCTACTCAGTCAAACTATCATGAAAATAAATTCTGTTGGTTAATGTAACAAATTTATAACCAGATCACATCAAATATACAATTTTGTGGATGTTTAATGCCTTGGTATAGTTCAGTCACTCAGTCATGTCTGACTCTTTGCTACGCCATGGACTGAAGCACGCCAGCCTTCCCTGTCCATTAGCAACTCCCGGAGTTTAGTCAATATCATCTCCACTGAGTGGGTGATGCCATCCAACCCTCTCATCCTCATCCTCTGTCGACCCCTTCTCTTCCTGCCTTCAATCTTTCCCAGGATCAGGGTATTTTCCAAGTNAGTTCAGTCACTCAGTCATGTCTGACTCTTTGCTACGCCATGGACTGAAGCACGCCAGCCTTCCCTGTCCATTAGCAACTCCCGGAGTTTAGTCAATATCATCTCCACTGAGTGGGTGATGCCATCCAACCCTCTCATCCTCATCCTCTGTCGACCCCTTCTCTTCCTGCCTTCAATCTTTCCCAGGATCAGGGTATTTTCCAAGTAGTTGGTTCTTTGCATCAGGTGGCCAAAGTATTGGAGTTTCAGCTTCAGCATCAGTCCTTCCAATGAATATTCAGAACTGATTTCCTTTAGAATGGATTGGGTGGATCTCCTTTCCAAGGGGCTCTCAAGTGTCTTCTCCAACACCATAGTTCAAAAGCATCAGTTCTTTGGCACTCAGCTTTCTTTATAGTCCAACTCTCACATCTATACATGACTACTGGAAAAGCCATAGCTTTGACTAGACAGACCTTTGTTGGCAAAGTGATGTCTTTGCTTTTTAGTATGCTGTATAGGTTGGTCATAGCCCCAAATAAAATCCAAATTCAAACTCCCTAACTTTATTACTTCATCTCTCACTAATATATATGATTATTATAATGTTGACAAGTGAAATCAAGCTACTTATGGTAGTGCCTATATTTACATTTCCTAGGTAGACATTCCAAAAATGGCATAGTTATACGCTTGAGATGTTCAGAAGAACTGTATATCTCTAGCACAACCTTCAGACTTAATCAATAGAAAGCATGATTATGGTGTCTCTGTGTGTATTTGAAGGTGTTCTCGATCAGTTTCCAAATTGAGTCTTACTCTTCTTGACCCCATGGACTGCAGCACTCCGGGCTTCCCTGTGCTTCATCATCTCCTGGAGTCTGCCCAAGTTCATGCGCATTGCATCAGTGATGCCATCCAAACATCTCATCTTCTGTCATCCTCTTCTCCTGCCTTCAATCTTTACCAGCATCAGGTCTTTTTTCAATGAGTCAGCTCTTTGCATCAGGCTTCCAAAGTATTGGAGCTTTAGCATCAATCCTTACAATGAGTGTTCAGGGTTGATTTCCTTTAGGATTGATTGGTTTGATCTGTTTGCTGTCCAAGGGACTCTCAAGAGTCTTCTCCTGCACCACAGTTTGAAAGCATCAATTTTACAGTGCTCTGCCTTCTTTATGGTTCAGCTCTCACAACCACACATGACTACTGGAAAGACCATATACTTGACTGTATGGATCTTTGTGATGTCTTTGTTTTTAACACACTGCCTTAGTTTGTCATAGGCTTTTTGCCAAGAACCCATTGTCTTCTATGGCTGCAGTCACCATCCATGATGATTTGAGAGCCCAAGGGGTGGAAATCTGTTACTACTTCCACATTTTCACCTTCTGATTTGCTATGAAGTGATGGGATCAGATGTCATGATCTTAGGTTTTTATTATTGAGTTTTAAGCTGGCTTTTCCACTTTCCTCCATCACCCTCACTGGGTGATTCTTTAGTTTCTCTTATTTCTGCCATAGGAGTGGTATTATCCTCATATTTGAAGTTATTGATATTTCTCCCAGAAATTTTGATTCCAGCTTGTAACTCTTCCAGCCCAGAATTGCTCATGATGGGCTCTGCATATAAGTTAAATAAACAAGGTGACAATAAACAGCCTTGTTGTACTCTTTTCTCAATCCTGAACCAGTCAGTTGTTCCATATTAGTTTCTAGCTGTTGCTTCTTGACCGGGGTGTGGGTTTCTCAGGAGGCAGATAAGATGGCCTGGTATTCTCATCTCTTTAAGAGTTTCCCACAGTTTGTTAGATGCACACGGTCAAAAGCTTTAGCATAGTCAATGAAACAGGTAGATGCTTCTCTGGAATCCCCTTGCTTTCTCTATGATCCTGCTAATGTTGGCAACTTTATCTCTGGTTCCTTTGCCTTTTCTAAACCCAGTTTGGTCATCTAGAAATTTTTGGTTCACATAATGCTGAAACCTAGCATGCAGGATTTTGAGCATTACTTTACTAGCTTGGGAGATGAGTGCAATTGTGCAACCGTTTGAACACTCTTTAGTATTGCCCTTCTTAGGAACTGGGATGAGGACTGACATATTTCAGTCCTGTGGCCACTGCTGGGTTTTTCAGATTTACTGACATATTGAGTGCATCATCTTTTAGGATTTTAAATAGCTCTGGTGGAATTCCATCGACTCTACTAGCTTTCTTGACAGCAGTGTTTCCCAAATTCCATTTGATGTTACACTCCAAAATGCCTGGCTCTGAGTGAGTGACCACAACATTGTGGTTATTTGGGTCACTGAGACATTTTTTGTGCAGTTATTCTGTGTATTCTTTCCATCTCTTCTTGCTTCTATTAGGTCTTTATCATTCCTGTCCTTTATTGTGCTCATCTTTGGATGAAATGTTCCTTTGCTATTCCCAGTTTTCTTGAAGAGATCTCTAGTCTTTCTCCTTTTGTTGTGTTCCTTTATTTCTTTGCATTATTCATACAAGAAGGCCTTCTTGTCTCTCCTTGATATTCTCTGGAACACGGCATTTAGTTGGGTGTGTCCTTCCCTTTCTCCCTTGCTTTTCACTTCTCTTCTTTCTTCAGCTATTTGTAGAGCCTCCACAAACAACCAATTTGCCTCCTTGCTTTTCTTTTTCTTTGGGATCTCCTCTACACTATTACAGACCTCTTTCCATAGTTCTTCAGGAACTTTGTTTACTAGATCTAATCCTTTGACTCTATTCATCACCTCTACTATATACTTATGGGGGATTTGATTTAAGTTGTACATGGCTGGCCTAGTGGTTTTCCCCACTTTCTTTAGTTTGAACCTGAATTTTGCTATGAGAAGCTGATGATCTGAGCCACAGTCAGCTCCAGGTCTATTTTGCTGACTGTACAGAGCTTCTCCATCTTTGGCTAGAAAGAATATAATCAATCTGATTTCAGTATTGACCATTTGTTGATGTCCATGTGTAAAGTCGTCTCTTGTGTTGCTGAAAAAGGGTGTTTGCTATGACCAGTGTGTTCTCTCGGCAAAACTCTGTTAGCCATCATTTTGTACTTCCAAGATCAAGCTTGCCTGTTACTCCAGGTTATCTCTTCACTTCCAATTCCCTATGATGAAAAAGACATCTTTTTTGGTGTTAGTTCTAAGAGGTCTTCTAGGTCTTCATAGAACTGACCAGCTTCAGTTTCTTTGGGATCAGTTGTTGGGGCATAGATGTTGAATGGAATGTTAGGTCCATGAATCGAGATAACTTGGACATGATCAAGCAGGTCTTCCCTTGTGGTTCAGGTGGTAAAGAATCCGCCTCCAACATGTGAAACCTGGGTTCGATCCCTGAATTGGGAAGATCCCCTGGAGAGGGGAAAGGCTACCCACTCCTGTATTCTGTCCTAGAGAATATTCCAAGGGTTGTATAGTCCATGAGTCTTGTATAGTCCAAAAAGAGTCAGATACAACTGAGCCACTTTCACTTTCTTCTAAAAAAGCAGGATATGGCAAGAGTAAATATCAACATCTTAGGAATCAGTGAGCTAAAATGAATGAGAATTGGTGAATTTAATTCAGATAACCATTATATCTACTACTGTGGGCAAGAATCCCATAGAAGAAATGGAGTAACACTCATAATCAAAAGAGTCTTAAATGCAGTACTTGGGTGTGACCTGTGTTTGAAGATATGTGTATTTAAATAATCATAGATATATTCAGCAGATGCAAGGCAGGTACTTATAGTCCTAGTCCTGTTCTTTTTCTTTCTTTTCTAATGGACTAAACTGAGAAACTAGAATAACAATATAGAATAAACACAAACAAATCAATGTAGCACACTTTCAATGTTACTTGAAACATTCATCTTATCTCTTAACTATCACTGGGGCCAATAATCTCATAAGAGAGAATAATAAATACAAACTTTATACATATGATTTTCTACTAAACTTAAAATGATATCAAAGAAATATAAAATTCAGGATAAACTAAAAGATTCTGTTGAAAACTTTAAAATTACTAAAAAGAAAGTAGTTTGGACCTACAAGAAGACTCACCAACTGAGTTTGTATGCTGACAAGAAGCAATAACTCAGGAAGTGACATTAACCTGTGGTTGAACTGAGCTTTCTGTGAACATCTTTATAATGTCTGATAGCTTCCTTTATAAGATCCAGAGAGCAACCAGATTAGCATTAGTGTTGGAACTGCATTGGGACCCACTACAAAAACTCAAAACATAGAAGAGATGTTTTCTTAAGAATGGAAAGGAGTTGAACTCTGATCATCTGAAAGCAGGTAAACTAGGTCCACATGATTCTTGAGTAGAGCAGTGATCTAAGGGCCTGTGGTAGAAGATGTATTAGGAGGATAAACCTCATACAACATTGGGATCATGATGGTCTGCAAGCCCGTATGGTCTGCTGATCTGGATTCAGGAATGTGTTCCTGGGTGCAGGTGAGATAACATGCATCTCTAGAGACAATAGAGCAAAATGGTCAAGGGCAACACAGAGAATGACAACTCAAGGAAAGAAAAGTATAGGTGAGGGTAAGATAGTTTTCTGTGAGATGGTGTTTGCCAGTTTTGCCTGATCCTCCAGGACTTTCAAAATAGAAAAGGTAGAGAGAAACCTAAAGTTGTGCATGCTGCTACTAAGTTGCTTCAGTCGTGTCTGACTCTGTGCAACCCCACAGACGGCAGCCCACCAGGCTCCCCCGTCCCTGGGATTCTCCAGGCAAGAACACTGGAGTGGGCTGCCATTTCCTTCTCCAATGCATGAAAGTGAAAAGTGAAAGTGAAGTCGCTCAGTAGTGTCTGACTCTTAGCGACCCCATGGACTGCAGCCCACCAGGCTCCTCCATCCATGGGATTTTCCAGGCAAGAGTACTAGAGTAGGGTGCCATTGCCTTCCCTGGAAGCTGTGCATAGACTCAAGCTAATAACAGATACCTTACTATCTGTTCTGGCACAAGTTCCATAGTGAAAGATGGTGCTAACAAGAACTCATCTGGAAAATGGATTGCTCCTGAGCCACTAGTAGTATGTAGAATATATGTGTGTGTGTGTGTGTGTGTGTGTGTGTGCGCACGCGCGCGCACAATCAATAGTTTAAGATCTCTGACAATAACAAGCAAGAACATTCAAGCAAGTATGCGTTTTATAAAGATTTGTACAACTTTCTGATTTTTATTTTATTATTCTTTAAAGGAATAAATCTTGCTTGGTAGGGTTAAGGTCAGCCTAGATTGTGGCTAGTGGGTATTAAGTAGCATTTGATACACATTGCCTCAAATATTTCTATTTATTTAAATGGACTGTTGTAGCCACACTACCTTTTGTGTGTTAGGGTGGTATAATCACTCACCTGTGTTTTGTCAGGGAGAAATGGAAGCTGCTACTTTAAAATGGAACAAATTGAGGCTCTAGAACATTTAAAAGCTAGAATAATACAGGCAGTTTAATTGTTAATGTTTTTTATTAATTAAAATAAATTATTTTTATAAGTTTAAGTAGAAATATAAAAACAAGACAGCATACTAAATAATAGCAGTGAAAATTATTTATCATTATCAAGCATCTTGTCAATTATCATCACAGTAGACATGACTTTATAACAAAACACTAGGTTTTTCTCAGCCATGTTTTAGTTTCAATTATCTGTAGTGAAAATACCTTCAAAACTACTGGTTTTGATAATCTAGAGAATATGTCAGCTAAGGAATGTCTGTTTTGACTGAAGATGAACTATGGTTTCTAGTGTATAAGTTAGTTTCAAAAAGTAAACAACGTATTTCACATTTTGAGAGTAACATCTCCAAGTGTCAAATCAGATATTGTGAATATATTTTCTTTCCAAATTTTCTGAATACCTTTTGTTTCAAAATCAGACTTTCTCTTGTTGAAGAGTAATTTGTGGCATAAATCTACTTAATTAGCTTAGAATTTGATTGTCTCCACTGAAATGAAAGGAAACAAGCTATTAATTATAGACTCAGACCCAAACTGATGTGAACATCAATATTTTACTATAATTTTCTCAATAAATTCCAGGTCATAAAGCCTTATGCATGCATTCTAGAAGTGGGACAAGTTTATGTCCAGTAACTTGGAGACAACACATTGATTACCTGCTATGATACTATTAAAATGAATGGAGGAGACAGCCCCAGGGGGAAAAACATATCTCAGAAAAAGTCAGCATTTCACTGCATCATTTCATCTTATCTTAAATTAGGATATATAATTTTGAGCCTTTGTTATTCATATGAAAGCAATATATTTTATAATATATAATACTATATATTAAAGTAATATGTACTTTAAAGATGCAATATTACAGGGTTGATTCTGATTAATTTTGCTCCACAGATTTATTTGAATGTTATTTACCTACTACATCTTTTCCATATCTTGAAAAGTTCATGATTTGTGAACTTCCACTTATAAGTATTATATATCTGAAAGTATAATTTTTTTAAATAAACATTCTGAGGATATTTGATACCACCTTTTGTTTTAGTGATAATCCTGCTTTTAATGTCTCCTTATTTCACATTGCTACCATCTCTATTTTCTCCTCATTTTATTAGGTTACTATTGTTGAATGGATTCCTCGCTGGATTTTTAAATGACTATTTGAGTTATTTTTAATTAATTTTTTCTTGTTACATTGTGATCCAAAATATGTTACTATGACTTCATACTTAAAACAAAATATACTTTGTCCAGAATCTACATCATTTTCTAATATGTGGACATTCTAAATATATTTCTTCTACTTCTCACTGTGTGAGAAGGACCTAAGGAATGGGACTTATGCTTCGGTTTTCTCATCTCTACTAAGTATAAATTAAAAATAATACTTACCTATTGCCGCTGCTGCTAAGTTGCTTCAGTCATGTCCAACTCTGTGCGACCCCATAGACAGAAACCAGCCAGGCTCCCCTATCCCTGGGATTCTCCAGGCAAGAATACTGGAGTGGGTTGCCATTTCCTTCTCCAGTGCATGAAAGTGAAAAGTCAAAGTGAGGTTGCTCATCCAACTCCTAGCGACCTCATGGACTGCAGCCTACCAGGCTCCTCCATCCATGGGATTTTAGGGCTGCCGTAATTGTTAAGATGCTACATGCAAATTACTTACTTTAAAAGAAATAACTATGCCTCATTCTGTGCCTTCTGAATCAGATGTCTAAGAAAAGGAGCGGGTCATCCTGTGTATGTATTTTAAAAAGGTCTCTATTACTATATTTATTTCTGTGTCTACTACTAGTGCACAAATTCACATAAATGTTGACATTTCCAAGCCATAACTTGTAAAATATCTTTTGCAACGTTTTAAGAATAATCATTCCTTTCTCTGCCTCCTCTCTTATTCCCTAAAGTACTGAACTGGTTGTGGGAAGTTTTTGTAGATTACTTTGGCTTCGTCTGGTAGAGAACAATTTTCAGTTGAGTGAATAAAATTCGCCATCCTGCTGTTCTAAAGAACTTTTCTATGTTGCTAATAGGTTTTAACTGTTAAATACTTCCTAATATCCCAAATACCTGAGGGGTTTTTCATTTAAGTTCTTCATGTTTATTTATGCATTGGCTCTAGCAAGCCTGAGTTCTTTGTCTTTATCCTTTTAATGATTTACTTGATATTTAACCTAAGGGATGGAAGCTCTGTGATTTTATGGAAATGACAGAATTAAACAACCTCCCACAAAGTCCC
Organism: Neotragus moschatus; assembly: GCA_006410615.1. NCBI lineage: Eukaryota > Metazoa > Chordata > Mammalia > Artiodactyla > Bovidae > Neotragus > Neotragus moschatus. The sequence continues at coordinate 1,593,984 of SJYA01002334.1, forward strand.
CACAGGTATAAGAGATAAAAGATACACTTGGAGAATTTATCTCAGGAGAATACAATGTTATGCCCTATGGAAAATAACAGATAGAATCACACTAATTGGGATTAAAACACCCCCAATGCTGTTATGATAGGTAAGCACCAAAAAGCACATTACAAAAAATAAAATGCAGAGAAGGTTAAAGAAGTATATTGAAATAATAAAAAGCAAGTTGATGAAATTCTAAGTACACAGCAAAATTAAATACCACTTTTTATCATAAGGTTTTATTTATATATAATTAAAACTTAGCCACCATACTAAAGTTAAAGCAGAATAAAATGGGTAAAGTAGAGTTAAAGTAAAATGAAATATTTTTTAAGTTATTTCTCTTTCACTTTTTTAAATTGATTTTCTTCAGGACTTTAGATATTCTGATTAATAAATATTTGTTTAGTTATAAATATAAAGAATGCGAATAGTCCTTCAGCACTAACAACATATTGTATATTAATTGACCATTTATAATGAGGTATAAGAAATGTCTACACTTTAAAAATATATTATTTATATCTGTCTGTGCACGCATGCTAAGTCACTTCAGTTGTGTCGGACTCTTTGTGACCCTATAGATTATAGCCCGCCAAGCTCCTCTGCCCATGGGATTCTCCAGACAAGAATATTGGAGTGGGTTGCCATACCCTCCTCCAGGGCATCTTCCCAACCAAGGGACTGAACCTGCAACTCCTGTGTCTCCTGCATTGGCAAGCAGGTTTCTTTACCACTAGCACCACCTGGGAAGCCCATATCTGCCTGTTCAGTTTATGAGTCCATGACATTTCTTAGTTAAAATATTTCTGGAATGCTTATGGAGATTTGGTTTTATCCTAGATAAAAAGGGAGAAAGAAACCTCTGGTATGTAGCAGCCTTCAACTGAGCAACACACCAGAGGTTTCTTTCTCTCTTTTGATCTAGAATAAAACCAAAACTCTATAAGAGTTTTCCAGAAATATTTTAACAACGAAATATCATGGGCTCGGAGACTGAACCACCAGAAGAGGGAAGAGTGAGCAGATACATGAAAAAACAAATTTGTTAATTTTCAAACTTGTAGAGTTCACTGAAATTTAATTTAAATGTATTATTGAGTTGGGGCCCTAACAATAATCACAGATTGAAACATACCTTTTTTAAAAAATTATTTTTAATTGAAGGATAACTACTTTACAGTTTTACATTGGGTTCTACCAAACATCAACATGAATCAGCCATTGGTTCACACATGTCCCCTCCCACTTGAATATCTCTCCCACCTCCCTCCTCATCCCAACCCTCTAGATTGTTAATGAGCCCTGGTTTGAGTTCCCTGAGTCATACAGGAAATTCCCACTGGCTATCTATTTTACATATGATAATGCATGTTTTCATGCTACTCTGTCCATACTTCCCACCCTCATTCTCCTCCCACAACTGCCTTGTCCATAGGAAGAATGAAATTTGAACAAACACTTCCTAACACCATACACAAAGATAAACAACTCAGAATGGATTAAACACCTAAATGTAAGACAAGAAACTATAACACCCTTAGAGAAAAACATAGGCAGAACACTCTGTGACATAAATCACAGCAAGATCCTCTATGCCACACTGCCTAGAGTAATGAAAAAAAAAAATAATTCAGTGGGACCTAATTAAACTTTAAGCTTTGGCACAGAAAAGGAAACTATAAAAACATTAGAAAACCACCCTTAGAATGGGAAAAAATAATAGCACATGAAACAACTGACAAAGGTTTAATTAAAAAAAATATATGACCAGCTCATACAAGTCAATACCAGAAAAACAAACAGCCCAATCAAAAAATGGGCAAAAGACCTAAACAGACATTTCTCCAAAGAAGACATACAGATGGCTAATAAACACATGAAAAGGTGTTCAACATTGCTCATTATCAGAGAAATGCAAACCGAATTATAATGAGATATCAACTCACACCAGCCAGAATGATTATCATCAAAAATATCTACAATCAATCAATGCTGGAGAGGGTGTGGAGAAAGGCAACCCTCTTGCACTGTTGGTGGGAATGCAAATTGATACAGCCACTGTGGACAATAGCACTGCAGATGGTGACTGCAGCCATGAAATTAAAAAATACTTACTCCTTGGAAGAAAAGTTATGACCAACCTAGATAGCATATTCAAAAGCAGAGATATTAATTTGCCGACAAAGATCCGTCTAGTCAAGGCTATGGTTTTCCAGTGGTCATGTATGGATGTGAGAGTTGGACTGTGAAGAAGGCTGAGCGCTGAAGAATTGATGCGTTTGAAGTGTGATGTTGGAGAAGACGCTTGAGAGTCCCTTGGACTGCAAGGAGTTCCAACCAGTCCATCCACAAAGAGATCAGCCCTGGGATTTCTTTGGAAGCAATGATGCTAAAGATGAAACTCCAGTCCTTTGGCCACCTCATGCGAAGAGTTGACTCATTGGAAAATACTCTGATGCTGGGAGAGATTGCGGGCAGGAGGAGAAGGGGCGACAGAAGATGAGATGGCTGGATGGCATCATTGACTCGATGGACGTGAGTCTGAGTGAACTCTGGGAGTTGGTGATGGACAGGGAGGCGTGCTGCGATTCATGGGGTCGCAAAGAGTCGGACATGACTGAGTGACTGAACTGAACTGAACTGAAGGAGATTCCTTAGAAAACTGGGAATAAAACCACCATATGACCCAGCAATCCCACTACTAGGCATACATCCCAAGGTAACAAAAATTTTAAAAGACACGTATAACCCAGTGTTCATTGCAGCTCTATTTACAATAGGTAAGACATGGGAGCAACCTCAGTCAGTTCAGTTGCTCGGTCGCTCAGCTTTCTTCACAGTCCAACTCTCACTTCCATACATGACCACTGGAAAAACCAGAGCCTTGACTAGATGGAGCTTTGTTGGCAATTAATGTCTCTGCCTTTGAATATGCTATCTAGGTTGGTCATAACTTTTCTTCCAAGGAGTAAACGTCTTTTAATTTCATGGCTGCAATCACCATCTGCAGTGATTTTGGAGCTCCCCAAAATAAAGTCTGACACTGTTTCCACTGTTTCCCCATCTATTTCCCATGAAGTGATGGGACTGGATGACATGATCTTAGTTTTCTGAATGTTAAGGCTTAAGCCAACCCTTTTTCACTCTCCTCTTTCACTTTCATCAAGAGACTCTTTAGTTTCTCTTCACTTTCTGCCATAAAGTTGGTGTCATCTGCATATCTGGGGTTATTTTGATATTTCTCCTGGCAATCTTGATTCCAGCTTGTGCTTCTTCTCGCCCAGGAAGGTTGCTAGGAAGCAACCTGAAAGAAAATGAAAGTGGTCACTCAGCCATGTCCAACTCTTTGCCACCCGTGACTGTAGCCCACCAGTCTCCTCCACCCATGGGATTCTTCAGGCAAGACTACTGGAGTGGGTTGCCATTTCTTTCTCCAGGGGATCTTCCTGATCCAGGGATCGAACCCAAGTCTCCCTCATTGCAGGCAGATGCTTTAACCTCTGAGCCACCAGGGAAGCCCAGCAAACCTAGATATCCATAAACAGATGAATGGATAAAGAAGCTTTAGTTAATATACTTAGCCATAAAAAGAAATGCATGTGAGTCAGTCCTAATGATGTGGTTGCACCTAGAGCCTACTATACAGAGTAAAGTAAGAAAAACTATTATCACGTACTATGGCTCAGATGATAAAGAATCCACCTGTAATGCTGGAGACTTGAATTCTATCCCTGGGATTGGGAAGATCCCCTGGAGGAGGGCATGGCAACTCACTCCAGTATTCTTGCCTGAAGAATCCCCATAGTGGGAGATGGGGTCTGGTGGGCTACCTTCCATGAGGTCGCAAAGATTCGAACGCGTTTGAGCAACAAATCACAGCACAATGCATATATATGGAAACTAGAAAGACGGCACTGATGAACCTACATGCAGAGCAGCAGTGGAGACACAGACATTGAAAAGAGACTCATGAAAAACACCTTTTGATGAACTCAGCCTTATTCATGTTATTTGAAAAATTTAGTGCTTCTTGTTTTCTGTAAGTTAAGAATGTTTTGGTCACCGGAAATAAACACTTTTAGAGAAAATTGTTTGATTTATTCTTCCCAGTTCTGTGTATTTGAGTAGTTTGGTTGAGCTAAGCTAATGATCAACTTGATATATAAAGTGTTACATTTTGCTGATTTGATTTTTCTCATTTTAAGAGGGAATCTTTATACCACAAACAGTGCACACATCATTCAGAGGTTCCTTGGTAGTCAGTGGAATGGACATAATTTAGATTAAAATTCCTAGGTATCAGTATTTTTTCCTTGACAGCTTATCATATTGAAAATAAAAACTGAGAACACACAAATGAGCAAGCACACATATTATTAGCTCTCAAAGAAATGATAGAATCATGTGTCATGTTAAAAAAAAGTCTACTGTATACTCACCAGAAGATAAGAGTGGGAATAGGCTAAAGTATTCTTAGTATTACTAAAAGGAATACTTTTCTTCTTTCTTGTGGACAGCCTAAAAGGATCTCAAGAATCTTTAGAGGTTGGAAGACCAGAAATTGAGAAGTGTCATGTTAGAGTATAGTCATTACTTGTCCATTTTTATTTCTCTACTAGTATTTTATTAGAAGTGTAAATTACCAATTTTCTGTCTATTCCACCATGGGTGTACATTTGGCTTGTTTTTAATTTCTGTTCGTATAAATAATTCAACTTTAGTGGCATTGTAGTTCCAGATGCATATTTCAAGAGGTTTTCTCCAATATATACTAGTCATGAATTGCTGGATCAAACAATTATAATAAAATTACCCTTCACCTTTTCAAGATAGGAAAATTATTTCTTGACAATTTGTATCAGTTTACACTCCTACCAGCAAGATAGGCAATTTCCCATTTCTTTACACCCTTATTGACATTTTCAGAATATATGATTTTGCTACTAGATTAGGGGGAAATGGTTTCTAATTGCAGTTTACTTTTTTCTGATTACTCATATATTTTAATGTAGGTTTTTTTGTGTGTATTTATTATCCATTTGGAATAATTAGTTTGTGAAATAAACTCTTTAATAGTACTTTTTGTATAAATATTGATTTATTTGCTGTTAATAGAGTTATGCCAATTTTCTTTCAGTTAATGATTTTATATTATGTCATATTTCACTTTTACTCTCAACTTTTCTCTCTTCTTAAGAATTAGAGGTGCTTTATATCCAACTTAGTTGGATTAAAATTTTAAAATAAACCACTAAAACTGGAGTTTTAGTCTACCTATATTTAACATAAGTAGATATTTGATGAGGCTTCCCAGGTGTCACTAGTGGTAAAGAATCCACCTGCCAATGCAGGAAACACAGGAAAATTGAGTTTGATCCCTGGGTCAGGAAGATCCCCTGGAGTAGGAAATGGCAACCCACTCCAGTACTCTTGCCTAGAAAATTCCATGGGCAGAAAAGCCTGACAGGTTACAGTCCATGAAACCAGAAAGAGCCAGACATGACAGCAACTGAGCATCCTACCTCTCCCAACACCCAGATATCTGGTACTCATATCTACCAAATTGTTTTTTACTTTTCATGAGTCTCACATGTTCTATATTTATAACTCAGTTTTCTTGCCTCTTTTTGAGATCAGATAGTCTTTTTTTCCTTCTTCTTCTTCTTCTTCTTTTTTTTTTTTTCATTTATCAGTTTGGAATTGTCATGCTAAGTTGCTAAGTCACTTCAGTCGTGTCCAATTCTGTGTGATCCCATAGATAGCAGCCCACCAGGCTCCTCTATCCCTAGGATTCTCCAAGCAAGAACACTGGAGTGGGTGGCCATGTCCTTCTCCAATGCATGAAAATGAAAAGTGAAAGTGAAATCACTCAGTCGTGTCCGACCCTCAGCGACCCCCATGGACTGCAGCCTACTAGGCTGCTCCATCTGTGGGATTTTCCAGGTAAGAGTACATAATCAGTACCTTTTCTACAGGTTACAACTGAAATTAAGCATGCTTACTTAACGTGTGTGTGTATTAGTCACTCAGTTGTTTCCAACTCTTGCAACCCCATGGACTGTAGCCCACCAGGCTCCTCTGTCCATGGAATTCTCCAGGCAAGAATACTGGAGTGTGGTCATTTCCTTCTCCAGATACCAAGGTCTTAAATGGATAAATATCTCTTCATGTCCTCCCCCAAACACCAATCCATTAGAATATATTACTCTTATATTACTAACCTTATAGAATTTTATTTGGTAAGTAAAAATTTTACTTTTTAACTCAAAAATAAATTATCATCACTTTTCATGTAGTCAATAACCATAGGATTAACTCAAATTTGCCATATATTTTGTTCTTAATTTTATCTTTTATTTTAGATTTTCTGCTTGATATTTTACTTATCTCACTATTATTGTCTTACACAGCATGGAAGACTTTCAACAAATAATTATGACACATGAAAAGGCAAGGATAAAATAAAACTCACATGAGTCTGAGTCTGAAAAGACAAAGTAATTACAACCAGACTTGGTTATTATACAGATCTTAAATGATAAGACTGAAAATTTTAAATAACTAGCCTTAATATGTTAAAGACTAATTGTAAAGGTAGATAGCATGTGAGATCAAATAGATAAAATTTTAGCAAATACATGGGGATTATATGAAAGAATAAATAGAATTTTGAGCATTGCTTTACTAACATGTGAGATGAGTATAATTGTGCAGTAGCTTGAGCATTCTTTGGCATTGCCTTTCTTTGGGATTGAAATGAAAACTGACCTTTTCCAGTCCTGTGGCCACTGCTGAGTTTTCCAANTGCTTTATATCCAACTTAGTTGGATTAAAATTTTAAAATAAACCACTAAAACTGGAGTTTTAGTCTACCTATATTTAACATAAGTAGATATTTGATGAGGCTTCCCAGGTGTCACTAGTGGTAAAGAATCCACCTGCCAATGCAGGAAACACAGGAAAATTGAGTTTGATCCCTGGGTCAGGAAGATCCCCTGGAGTAGGAAATGGCAACCCACTCCAGTACTCTTGCCTAGAAAATTCCATGGGCAGAAAAGCCTGACAGGTTACAGTCCATGAAACCAGAAAGAGCCAGACATGACAGCAACTGAGCATCCTACCTCTCCCAACACCCAGATATCTGGTACTCATATCTACCAAATTGTTTTTTACTTTTCATGAGTCTCACATGTTCTATATTTATAACTCAGTTTTCTTGCCTCTTTTTGAGATCAGATAGTCTTTTTTTCCTTCTTCTTCTTCTTCTTCTTTTTTTTTTTTTCATTTATCAGTTTGGAATTGTCATGCTAAGTTGCTAAGTCACTTCAGTCGTGTCCAATTCTGTGTGATCCCATAGATAGCAGCCCACCAGGCTCCTCTATCCCTAGGATTCTCCAAGCAAGAACACTGGAGTGGGTGGCCATGTCCTTCTCCAATGCATGAAAATGAAAAGTGAAAGTGAAATCACTCAGTCGTGTCCGACCCTCAGCGACCCCCATGGACTGCAGCCTACTAGGCTGCTCCATCTGTGGGATTTTCCAGGTAAGAGTACATAATCAGTACCTTTTCTACAGGTTACAACTGAAATTAAGCATGCTTACTTAACGTGTGTGTGTATTAGTCACTCAGTTGTTTCCAACTCTTGCAACCCCATGGACTGTAGCCCACCAGGCTCCTCTGTCCATGGAATTCTCCAGGCAAGAATACTGGAGTGTGGTCATTTCCTTCTCCAGATACCAAGGTCTTAAATGGATAAATATCTCTTCATGTCCTCCCCCAAACACCAATCCATTAGAATATATTACTCTTATATTACTAACCTTATAGAATTTTATTTGGTAAGTAAAAATTTTACTTTTTAACTCAAAAATAAATTATCATCACTTTTCATGTAGTCAATAACCATAGGATTAACTCAAATTTGCCATATATTTTGTTCTTAATTTTATCTTTTATTTTAGATTTTCTGCTTGATATTTTACTTATCTCACTATTATTGTCTTACACAGCATGGAAGACTTTCAACAAATAATTATGACACATGAAAAGGCAAGGATAAAATAAAACTCACATGAGTCTGAGTCTGAAAAGACAAAGTAATTACAACCAGACTTGGTTATTATACAGATCTTAAATGATAAGACTGAAAATTTTAAATAACTAGCCTTAATATGTTAAAGACTAATTGTAAAGGTAGATAGCATGTGAGATCAAATAGATAAAATTTTAGCAAATACATGGGGATTATATGAAAGAATAAATAGAATTTTGAGCATTGCTTTACTAACATGTGAGATGAGTATAATTGTGCAGTAGCTTGAGCATTCTTTGGCATTGCCTTTCTTTGGGATTGAAATGAAAACTGACCTTTTCCAGTCCTGTGGCCACTGCTGAGTTTTCCAAATTTGTTGGCATATTGAGTGCAGCACTTTCACAGCATCATCTTTTAGGATTTGAAATAGCTCAACTGGAATTCCATCACCTCCACTAGCTTTGTTTGTAGTGATGCTCCTAAGGCCCACTTGACTTCACATTCCTGGCTCTAGGTGAGTGATCACACCATCGTGATTATCTGGGACATGAAGATCTTTTTTGTATAGTTCTGTGTATTCTTGCCACCTCTTCTTAATATCTTCTGCTTCTGTTAGGTTCAGACCATTTCTGTCCTATATTGAGCCCATCTTTGCATGAAATGTTCCCTTAGTATCTCTAATTTTCTTGAAGAGATCTCTAGTCTTTCCCATTCTATCATTTTCCTTGACTTCTTTGATCACTGGGGAAGGCTTTCTTATCTCTCCTTGTTATTCTTTGGGACTCTGCATTCAAACAGGTATATCTTTCCTTTTCTCCTTTGCTTTTTGCTTCTTTCCTTTTCACAGCTATTTGCAAAGGGACAAGGAGAAAAGAATAGTAAGAAAAGAATATATCAACTTAGGGATGTGGGGCACTGTAAAATTCTATAACACGTGCAATTGGAATTCCAAAAAGGATTTTTGTAATATTAGAAACATGGACCTACAATAAGAAATGAAGAACATTTGGAATGGAATAAATGAAGCTTTGAAGATTATGTGTGTTTACATGTGTGGATGCATATATGTATACATACACATACATTTCTCTCTATATATGTATATATCTGGAATATAAAAGTATATCTTTAAATTGCTCTTAAAACTGTTTAAGTTAATAAAGGCAATTATGCTTTGGTGTATACTCGTATATATATATTTGTTTTGTTTTGTTCAGTTGCTAAGTCATGTCCAACTCTTTGAGACCCCATGGTTTGCAGCACACCAGGCTTTCCTGTCCTTCAGTGTCTCCTGGAGTTTGCTCAAACTCATGTCAACTGAGTCTATCATGCCATCCAAACATTTCATCCTCTATTGCCTTCTTTTCTTACTCTCAGTCTTTCCTAGCATCAGGGCTTTTCCAGTGAGTTGGCTCTTCAAATCACAAGGCCAAAGTATTGAAGCTTCCACTTCAGTATTTGTCCATCCAATGAGTAGTCAGGGTTGATTTCTTTTAGGATTGACTAGTTTGCTCTTCTTGCTGTTGAAGTGACTCTCAAGAATCTTCTCCAGCACCACAGTTCCAAAACACCAATTCGTTAGCCCTCAGTTGATGCTCAGTGCTGAAGAGTTGGGATATAGATATATATATATACACACACACACGCACATAAGTTCAGTATTTATATGCATACATGTATATTAGTATAAAAAGTTTTAGTCAATAAACATTAAATACAGAAAAAGATAATCCCATTTTCCATGTACCATTTTCTCATAATCTTCAGTTTATTAATAGACTGGTGAGGAAGAGTAAAATACAGGAGTACATTCAAGTTCTTGCCCACATAGCATTCAGTTTTATTTAATGTAGATTGTAGTCTTTCATGTACTGTGAACCTGGAGATTATTCTGGAATGAAGGCATTTTAACCTCCTTCTGGGACAGTCTCTTGATGCTTTGCTTGATCATATAATTAATGCACAAAACTGGATTCTCAGATGCAGTATTAAGGAAAATTTGATTTTCCATGTGTGACTTCATGATTAACATCAGAAAAGGAGAATTATGGGGGGGGGGGTCGGGATTGGGAGCTCATATACACTCATGGCTGATGCATGCCAATGTATAACAAAATGAATACAGTATTGTAAAGCAAAACAAACTAAAAAATTAAAATTAAAATTAAAAAATATAAAAGATAACATTAAATAGAATGAAAAATAATCTTCGGGTATAACTATTCCACAAATCTGTGTTTAATCAAAGTTACCTATAAAGGCTTTCTTATGAGATCATGAAAAAATATCATAAATATGACATATACTATGTATACACAAGTCATAGCCTAGGTGCAGCCTGCTATCCACTTGAAAAAGCAACCATAAATCATAAACTTTATTTTCAGATAAAATTAGAAAGAAAATTTACAGTCAATAACAGAACAAAATTCCATTTCTCTATGTAATTATATTCACCATCTTTATAAAATAAAACTTCAGAAAAATTATCCTTGTCAAAGTTTCTTTTTTCTCTCCCCACTCTGGTGACTTGCTAACAACTAACATTGTTATTTTCCTTCATCTAATTTAATAAGGAACATTAATCATCCATTAGTTGGTTCTTTAGCTTAATGTTATTTGCTCTAGTCCACAAATAAGGCAGCTATGGCTTGAAGTTGTTAGCATTGGAATTCTATTAGGATATAGCATTTATCTTGTCCCTTCATATTAGTTCAGTTAATTGCATTTGATTTTTTATTATTCTACTTAATGAAAAATGTACACTGTTATATGTAGGGTCAGCCCTAGGCAAAATAGTTAAGCAAGTTAATGTGTGTCGCCAGTTTCTCCCTGTTCATTGCTCTTCTCTCATATTTAGGAAAAATCTCACATAAATGTCATTAAATGATTGATTAGAAGTGTTGGCTTTTTAAGCATCGTTGCAAGTTAACAGCCTGAGAATTTGTGACAGCTGAACCTTCCATAAGAACTCTGTCTGATGTTTTGATGTTTGACCACAGATATATCATAACCTGGGCTTCCTTTGTGGCTGAGCTGGTAAAGAATCTGCCTGCAAAGCAGGAGACCTGGGTTCCATCCCTAGGTTAGGAAGATCCCCTGAAGAAGGGAAAGGCTACCCTCTTCAGTATTCTGGCTTAGAGAATTCTATGGACTGCATAATAATAAACTAAGTGAACTGAGTATGCTAACAGTCTGAGTCAAGACAAAACCTGATGCACATATAAATGTGTGAGAACACAAGTATAATGGAAGAAATCAATGGGTTCCATCATATGTGAAGAAGCCAAGTAGATTATATGAGAAAGATCACTGGCAATATGATAGAAAATAAAGCATGAACAACCCTTCTGTGAGAAAGTTGAAATCAGTTTCGTATTTTCATAAGAGAAGGAATTTTTGAAGGCAAAAGTTGGCACTATGGGATATAATCAAGCATCAAGTCTTTTATTATTATTATTTTTTTAACCAGAGATTTTCTACTAACTTGGTATCTTAAAAAATTTGGCTGCTGTACCAAAAACCATAGCCTGAGTGGCTTAAATGACATTTCTTTCTCATAGGTTTGGAGGCTGGAAAGTCCAAGATTAAGATGCCAGCAGACCAGTATCTAGGAGAAGGCAATGGCAACCCACTCCAGTACTATTGCCTGGAAAATTCCATGGACGGAGGAGCCTGGTAGGCAGCAGTCCACAGGGTCTCACAGAGTTGGACATGACTGAAGTGACTTAGCAGCAGACCAGTATCTAGAGAGGGCTTATGTTCAGACGTATAGACAGTTGCCCACTTGCTGTACTCTCACAAGGCCAAGAGAAAGAACATCAGTTTTGTCTGTTCTTATATGGACACTAATTCCATTCATGGGGACTCCAATCTCATGACCTTTATTACCTCTCCAAGGCCCTGCCTCCAAATACAACTGCAGTGTGTTTTAGGTTTTAACAAATGAATTTTCTGGGAATACAAACATTCAGTTCATAGCACCTGGAAACAATGAAATACTGTTTCCATGATTGCATGAATTATATATGATAAGAAATAAAGCTTGGGCCTGCTCAAAGTGAGAAATCTAATATTCTATGTCATGTTTGCTACTCTCTCACATGCCAAAGTAAATCAGAAGGCTGGAACAGTTTAAAAACTGGAGAAAAATAGATAACACCTAGTAAGAAATTCTTCAGTGTTTTATTTTAATGATTTTTATATTATTCTTTCCCTAATAAATGTCTTTTTGTTTTGCTTTATTTTCTAGAATCCCTGTTAGTCAGAAATACATATTATCTTCATTATTATGTTGTTTCCTTTGTGGTTTTGTCCTGAATTGTGAGCAGTGCCTTTCATTTCATCTTTCTGAACACTAATTTTGTTCTCAGCAGAGATGATAAGATTTTATGTTCTTTCATTGCGTTTAACAATATTTTTATTGAAGAAAAATCTTATTTATGTTTTTTTTTGGGGGGGAGTCCTTATTAGTTTCTTTTCTCATCTCCATTTGTTTTATTTTAATGTGGACAACCTGTACTATTGATTCAGCTGTGTATTCTCCTTACATTACATTATTCTCTTCATTTAATATGTTTGTCTTCTTAGGGCACTCATATCACATACCTCTTTATTTGCTGCTTCTCTGTGTCCTTAAATGTGCCATTCTATTAGGAGGTGTCTGGAATTCTTAACTGGAAAGAGGTAGACAATATAGTAAAATCCTACATTTCCATGGTGAGATAGTGAACAAATACCTTATTTGATGAGACTTACTTGCCAAGTACTTTTGTTGCATAGTAAAATCCTACATTTCCATGGTGAGATAGTGAACAAATACCTTATTTGATGAGATTTACTTGCCAAGTACTTTTGTTGCCTTTAATTTTTAATAAGTGGTGGACAGGGCTGTGGAGGAGATGGAAACCTACTCTCTATTCCTGCCTGGAGAATCCCATGGATAGAAGAGCCTGGCAGGCTACAGCCTATATGGTTGCTAAGAATCAGCAGCAACTGGTGATTAGCACGACTAATCACGACTAGCATGCAGACACACACTGACAGGTATAGAAAAAGTGCTCTTACACCAGTCAGTGTGGCCTCAACCCATTCTGCAGGGAATCTGTTGTGGTTGCCACTTTCTCAGGAGGTATTTGTGGTCAAGCTGTTAAGGACAGGGAAACTTCTCCTTGGAATACTAAAGAGAGTGACTTGTGCATGAAGGTAGCTGTGAAGTGAGTGGTCTTCTCCTAGCTTCTTTCATCAAGACAGTCTTTTTCTCTCCAAATAGATTCTCCCAACATCATTAAAAGCACATGGATTTCTCCGTGATATCTCTTTTCTGTAAAGCTCACAATCTCAAATGTCCTTTGTTCTCCCACCAGTAGCCCATCTAATTTTACTGGTGGTACAACATGCGAGTGTTGAATAAGTGTTTTTTTTTTTTTTTAAATTCAGGAATTTCTTTCCAGGCCAGCATCATAACCAACGTGTTCTATTTTATTCATTCATTCAGTCAGTCACCCATTCATTTATGCATGCTGTGCCATGTGGCTTGTGGGATAATAGGTCCCAAATCAGGGACTGAACCCAGGCAATTAGCAGTAAGAGTGTAGAGTCCTAACCACTGGACTGCCAGAGCAATCCCAAAGTGTTCTATTTTAAAGTAAATAAATCCACTTGAATGTAAACCCTATATATGAAATCATATTTTATGAATTCTACCTATAGTGTCGTACTTAATATTTATTGATGAACATATTAGTTTAAGAAGCACTAATAATTGATTATTGTAAAAACATAACCATGGACTGTATGCTTAATCTGATTTTTTAAATTCTTGCAGAAATATTAAAAGACAGGGAAACTACATTATTTCTGATAGTACAGCAAAGAAATATATAAATGCATTGTTGAGACTATTCAGTTGGTAATATTTTTCACTGAAATATCTTTGATTTTTTTTCCTAATTGTTATTTTTTGTAAATGTGTTAGATTTATCACCTGTCATGTATTTCATATGCTTAACTATAGGTGCTATAATATTTTCTACACTTTAGAGTTTTCTGCCTTGTTTTACTTGTTAAAACTTTGTTTTATTGTAATTTGTTTCATGAAATGGTACCAGAAATTTGATTTTCTTATGTTACAATACAGATGCCTAACTACCATGTTTGCAGTATCCATGATAATCGCTGGCCTTCAGTTGCCAGATGTATGTAATCATATTCATGGCTACAGTCTCCTTCTAGAGAATGTTTTTGATATGCCAGATGCTGTGTAACAATCCATCTAAATGGATTTTCTAGTCTCATAGGAAAAATCACAAAACTGTCAAGCCAACATTTGTTTCCTTTTTGACAATGTTACCTTCAAACACACAAGTAAATAGACTTCTGTAAATAGACCACTTTAGTTCTCCCTCTGGAAATGTAGTTCTTTGTGATGTGCTAAGGCAATAGTTCCCTTTTCTCAGATCTGTTTGTTTCTTTGCACTGACTATTGTTTTATCTGTTGCTTTACACTGAGTAGAGTTGATGATTTCCAAAATGTTAGGGATTCAAATAGGTTCCAAAACTATCTTGTCACTCTTGAAGAGGCAGTAAAATTTACTCATTTGTTACAGAAATTTATGCAGTAGATTTATCTAGTTGGTGATTGCTCTTACAATTTTGCATGTGTACATATATTTATCTGTGTAAATGATTAAATATTGCTGTTGTTTCTATATATTATACAATTTATCTTAAACTTTTCATTATTTCTGTGATTATTCTATATAACATTTTGTTGTTTTTAGAATTTAAGTCCATTGCTGTATATTGTAGTGCGCAAAATAGAATAAAGTTTTTAAGGTAGTAAGAAGTTAAATTTCAATTTGATTCAACTTTCTTTTAAAAGATGCCTACCATTTTTCGATACAGTATTTCTCAATCTTTTTTCATTATCACTCTATGAAGCAGCATTTTAAGATGCTTTTCCTCATTATACCCCCAGCCTTGCTTGTGCATCCTGTTTATGAGCTGTGATCCTATGGAGGACCACAAACCACTGCAGTGCCTAAGATTTTTTCACCATCCCCAAACCAGTTTCTACTTGCTTGTGATTGATACCAACCCCTTTGCCAAAACACGCCTGAGACAAAGAAGCCTAATATTTATCCTGTTACTGCTGCTGATGCTGCTAAGTCATGTCAGTCACGTCCGACTCTGTGCGACCCCATAGACGGCAGCCCACCAGGCTCCTCCGTCCCTGGGATTCTCCAGGCAAGAACACTGGAGTGGGTTGCCATTTCCTCCTCCAATGCATGAAAGTGGAAAGTGAAAGGGAAGTCGCTCAGTCGTGTCCGACTCCTAGAGACCCCATGGACTGCAGCCTACCAGGCTCCTCTGTCCATGGGATTTTTCCAGGCAAGTGTACTGGAGGGGGGCGCTATTGCCTTCTCTGAATATCTATCCTACAATAGTCCATAAAGGATCCTTTCAGGATTCTCACAGAAGATGACGTCTCTCTAAACCTTTACACGAATTCTCTCCATCACAATTATCTTAGTCCAACAGTTCTTGTCAGGTTTCCCACCACAGTTAGCCAAACATTTGTAGTAACAATGAATTACTGTTTTCAATATATCCCCCAAACATTAAAATTTTACAAATAGTCAACTGAAGGTACAGTATAGCAAAAATTTGTAATTAACACATATGCTTAATATAGGCACGTGGGAAAAAGATGTACAGACAGAAGTATATACATGCATATGTTTCCTTTTCAATTTAGAGAGATTTGATCTTATTATTTGCATAATTTTTCATCCTATTGATGCATGCCCCTCACCAATCCTTCCAATAATGGCAAGTTTTTCCCATGTTAATTGTAATAGTATTTCCTAAGGATAGTAATCCTTACTCTATATGTTCCTAATGATATTTCCTAATTCATTTATAAAATTTGACAGTGTGGAGAAATGTAAGATTCCTTTCACCTAAATGTAATTAAGATAATCAACCTATTTCTGTGGATGATGAGTGATGAGTAAAGTTTCTCAGTCATGTCTGACTCTTTGTGACCCCATGGACTGTAGCCTACCAGGCTCTTTTGTCCATGGGATTTTCCAAACAAGAGTACTGGAGTAGGTTATCATTTCCTTGTTATTCATTATTTTAGTTTTTATTCTCTCTCAGTTCTAAATCAAGTAGTTATCCATAATATATATTCTGTGTGGTACACTTTTGCATCTTTAAATATTTAATATAGCTAGAAATTATTTTGGTTTATGATGTAATGGGAGGAGTGTCTGATTCTCTGGTCTGTGGTTTTTTAGGACAATGATGGCAAGGCATATCACATCCTTATGATATCATGCAAGATCTCACTATTTGCAAAATCATACAGGGGCCAGCTAACTTGACAAAAATCTTCATTCAGAATCATCCTATTGTATATGTACATGTTTACTCATTCAAAGGCATGCATTTATTTGATATTGATTCACCAAATATTAATGAATTACACATTGTGGATATAAAGTGTTGTAGGTCTTAGAGAAATGAACTAAATTAAATGTAGGACTGACTGTCACAGTGCTAATAACTTTTAGATATGTGCATGCATACTTGTATTCAGTTGCTTCAGTTATGTTCAACTCTTTTGCAACCACATAGACTGTGGCTCACTAGGCTTGTCTAGCCATGAGATTCTCATGGCCAGAGTACCGGAGTGGGTTGCCATGCCCTCCTCCAAGAGATCTTCTGGAACCAGAGGTTGAACAAATGTCTCCTATGTCTCCAGCATCGCAAACAGATTCTTTACACATTGAGCCACCTGAAAATCCAGATACATGTATAGTTAATAGCAATACTACTTGATACTTTCTCATTTATTCTACACTGCACAAAGTTAAAGGGCTATTAAAATACAAAATTTATAATATATGTTTCATACAAAAAATTTGGTTATGACATTTTATGATAATAAATCATTACTTAAATACTTATAGGAGTAGAATTTTCCATTTGTTTAGAAATATTAAGGAACCTACATAGCCAGTCAGTCAGTTCAGTTGCTCAGTTGTGTCTGACTCTTTGTGACCCCATGAACCGCAGCACACCAGGCCTCCCTGTCCAACACCAAGTCCTGGAGTTCACCCAAACCAATGTCCATTGAGTCTGTGATGCCAACCAACTATCTCATCCTCTGTTGTGACCTTCTCCTCCTGTCTTCATTCTTTCCCAGCATCAGGGTCTTTTCCAGTGAGTCAGCTCTTCACATCAGATGGCCAAAGTATTGGAGTTTCAGCTTCAACATCAGTCCTTCCAATAAACACCCAGGACTGACTTCTTTTAGTATGGACTGGTTAGATATCCTTGCAGTTGAAGAGACTCTCAAGAGTCTTCTCCAACACTACAGTTCAAAAGCATCAATTCTTTGGCACTCAGCTTTCTTTATAGTCCAACTCTCACGTCCATACATGACCACTGGAAAAACCATGGGCTTGACTAGATGGACCTTTGTTGGCAAAGTAATGACTCTGTGTTTTNCAAGGGACTCTCAAGAGTCTTCTCCAACACCACAGTTCAAAAGCATCAATTCTTTGGCACTCAGCTTTCTTTATAGTCCAACTCTCACGTCCATACATGACCACTGGAAAAACCATGGGCTTGACTAGATGGACCTTTGTTGGCAAAGTAATGACTCTGTGTTTTAATGTGCTATCTGGGTTGGTCATAACCCTCCTTCCAAGGAGGAAGCATCTTTTAATTTCATGGCTGCAATCACCATCTACAGTGATTTTGAAGCCCAGAAAAATAAAGTCAGCTGCTGTTTCCATGCTTTCCCCATCTATTTCCCATGAAGTGATGGGACCAGATGCCATTATCTTAATTTTCTGAATGTTGAGCTTTAAGCCAACTTTTTCACTGTCCTCTTTCACTTTCATCAAGAGGCTCTTTAGTTCTTCTTCACTTTCTGCCATAAGGATGGTGTCATCTCCATATCTGAGGTTATTGATATTTCTCCTGGCAAACGTGATTCCAGCTTGTGCTTCATCCAGCCCAAGCGTTTCTCATGATGTACTCTGCATATAAGTTAAATAAGCAGGGTGACAATATACAGCATTGACGTACTCCTTTTCCTATTTGGAACCAGTCTGTTGTTCCATGTCCAGTTGTAACTGTTGCTTCCTGACCTGCATACAGATTTCCCAAGAGACAGGTCAGGTGGTCTGGTATTCCTATTTCTTTCAGAATTTTCCACTGTTTATTATGATCTACACAGGCAAAGGCTTTGGTATAGTCAATAAAGCAGAAATAGATGTTTTTGTTTTTGTTTTTTTTCTGGAACTCTCAGGCTTTTTCGATGATCCAGTAGATGTTGGCAATTTGATCTCTGATTCCTCTGCTTTTTCTAAAACCAACTTGAACATCTGGAAGTTCACGATTCACATATTACTGAACACTGGCTTGGAGAATTTTGAGCATTACTTTACTAGTGTGTGAAATGAGTGCAATTGTGTGGTAGTTTGAGCATTCTTTGGCATTGCCTTTCTTTGGGATTGGAATGAAAACTGACTTTTTCCAGTCCTATGGCCACTGCTGAGTTTTCCAAATTGGCTGACATATTGAGTTCAGCACTTTCACAGCATTATCTTTCAGGATTTGAAATAGCTCCACTGGAATTCTATTACCTCCACTAGCTTTTTTTATAGTGATGCTTTCTAAAGCCCACTTGACTTCGCATTCCAGATGTCTGGCTCTAGGTAA
This sequence comes from Neotragus moschatus, assembly GCA_006410615.1. Taxonomy (NCBI): domain Eukaryota; kingdom Metazoa; phylum Chordata; class Mammalia; order Artiodactyla; family Bovidae; genus Neotragus; species Neotragus moschatus. Next base: position 1,612,783 of record SJYA01002334.1, read on the forward strand.
GTGATTACACCATCACAATTATCTGGGTCATGAAGATCTTTTTTGTACAGTTCTTCTGTGTGTTCTTGCCACCTCTTCTTAATATCTTCTGCGCTGTTAGATCCCTACCATTTCTGTCCATTATTGAGCCCATCTTTGCATGAAATATTCCCTTGATATCTCTAATTTTCTTGAAGAGATCTCTAGTCTTTCCCATTCTGTGGTTTTCCTCTACTTCTTTGCATTGATCGCTGAGGAAGGATTTCTTATCTCTCCTTGCTATTATTTGGAACCCTGCACTCAAATTGGTATATCTTTCCTTTTCTCCTTTGCTTTTCACTTCCCTTCTTTTCACAGCTATTTGTAAGGCCTCCTTAGACAACTATTTTGTATTTTTTTACTTCTTTTCCATGNTTTGCATTGATCGCTGAGGAAGGCTTTCTTATCTCTCCTTGCTATTATTTGGAACCCTGCACTCAAATTGGTATATCTTTCCTTTTCTCCTTTGCTTTTCACTTCCCTTCTTTTCACAGCTATTTGTAAGGCCTCCTTAGACAACTATTTTGTATTTTTTTACTTCTTTTCCATGGGGATGATCTTGATTCCTGTCTCCTGTACAATGTCACAAACCTCCACACATAGTTCATCAGGCACTTTGTCTGTCAGATCTAGTCCCTTAAATCTATTTCTCACTTCCACTGTGTAGTCATAAGGGATTTGATTAGGTCATATCTGAATGGTCTAGTGGTTTTCTCCACTTTCTTCATTTTCAGTCTGAATTTGGCAATAAAGTGTTCATGATCTGAGCCACAGTCAGCTCCTGGTCTTGTTTTTGCTGACTGTATAGAGCTTCTCCATCTTTGGCTGCAAAGAATATAATCAATCTGATTTCAATGTTGACCATCTGGTGATGTCCAGGTGTGGAGTCTTCTCTGTGTTGTTGGAAGAGGATGTTTGCTATGACCAGTGTGTTCTCTTGGCAGAACTCTATTAGCCTTTGCTCTGCTTCATTCTGTACTCCAAAGCCAAATTTGCTTGTTAATACAGGTGTTTCTTGACTTCCTACTTTTGTATTCCAGTCCCCTATACTGAGAAGGATATCTTTTTTGGGTGTTAGTTCTAGAAGGTCTTGCAAGTCTTCATAGAGCTGTTCAACTTCAACTTCTTCAGCATTACTGGTCAGGGCATAGACTTGGATTACCATGGTGTTGAATGGTTTTCCTTTGAAACGAACAGAGATCATTCTGTTGTCGTTGAGATTGCATCCAGGTACTGCATTTCAGACTCTTTTGTTGACTATGATGGATACTCCATTTCTTCTAAGGGATTCCTGCCCACAGTAGTAGATATAACGGTCATCTGAGTTAAATTCACCCATTCCAGTCCATCTTAGTTCACTGATTCCTAGAATGTTGACATTCACTCTCGCCATCTCCTGTTTGACCACTTCCAATTTGCCTTGATTCATGGACCTAACATTCCAGGTTCCTATGCAATATTGCTCTTTACAGCATCAAACCCTGCCTACATAGTATTGACTACTAAATTATCATGATAAACATATTCAAGATTAGTTTAGATTTTTTCATACTTGTAGAAATGCCCTTCAAGTATAATTTGATCTCAACATTATATATAAATGGCTTTTAATTAGCCTTTATAAGGGCTGGCATTAATTCAATTAATTTTGCAGAAACATAATTTATTTTAATTTTTGTATTTTCTCCAGTCTTCAGATACCTTCCCATTTATTTTATTTCACTAAGAATTCATAATATGAAATATTTTTAGTTGTATTATTTAATTTTTAAAATTAATTCTTTTAATCAAGCAGAAACTTATCTTGGCATATATATTTTTAACAGAAAATAAAAGATTATAAATGTGAAAAAAAGTCAGGTATAATTTTGGTTTTTGAGATTCAAAAATACTTGTTCTAATAGCTTTTTGAAGCTAGTTTTGATCTCAGTCCAAATACAGTAGATGGATTTCTCAATATTTGAATTTTTATATTTAAAAAAGATTTATTTTTCAAATATAAGTTAATATTTGACTCAGAGTAAAATGTTGAGGGTCACTAATGTCAACAGTAGGTGAATACTCTTTCATAAATCAGAAGATTTTAAAAATCATAGGGTGATATTCAGTAGCAACAAGGCAACTTTTTTGTTGTTGTTGTTTATGTTACCAGGTCATGTTTTAAGGCTGTAATCTCATTGAATGTCAGCTCATTTTTATTAAATTGCACTTTCTACATATTCCCTGTTGTGTGAATTAATGAGACTAATTCACCTCCGAAGGTTTTATAAAGAAGAGACATTTCATTGTGCACTACTACACTACTAGAGAATGGGAAATATTGACAGATCTAGCGTGGAGAAAAGCAGAATATCAACTTTAGACAATGTCGTCATCTGAGCCATAAATCGCTCAGTCAGGAAACCAGCATCCAAATGAAGAAACTAATCATTACCAGCAGTCCAACACTCCACCACTTGTAGCACACTCCTTCAAGCATTCACCACCTTCAAGGTTATATTATCTGGTCCTGTCATTCAACAACATGGATGAGTACAATCTGCTTTAGTCCTTACATAAATAAAACCTTCCATTATGTCTTTATTTGGTCATGTAGTTGCTGGTTATTCATTCTGATCAGTGAATATTCAACAATGTAAATAACTACAGTTTATCTATTATACTGTTGATGGCATTTGATAGTTCCCTTTAAAAGTCTAATACACTCAGTGAAGATTTTACTGTAGCTTTTGGTAAATATATGAACACATTTCTGTTGGGAAAACATAAGAATGGAATTTTCTGGGTCATAGGATTTACACATGCTCAGCTTCTATAGAGAATGCTGAGCAGTTTTACTAATGTGCACTCCCATCAGCAGTGAGAGGGGATTCTACTGCTCTTCATCTTCAGCAACACTCAGTATTTAACCTCCATGAACTTTTGTCATCTCATCACTTCAGTTTCCTTTTAGAATTATATTCACTTGTGATATTGTGCTTACATGTTTAGTCCTTCCATCTAGAATGTAAACTTTGTGAGAAGTGGTGTTTTTTCTGTTGAGTGTTAAATCTTATATATGGCCCTTGAGAATTGACTCATGTCCTCAGGAACAACTGCTGAAGGAATGAATAAATGTAAATTATTTTACTTGTTTTTATGTGTTCAGAAAGATTGCGATCCAAAAAGATATCTAAGTTAATTGATCTTGTCCATTGATTCCCCTTTGAATTGTCTCTAAGTCATGATAAAAAAAATTGAACATAAATGCCATCATGTGAACCATTAACATGTTCATTATAATTAACATCTCATACCCATTAGATCATCTCATAACAAGTTCTAAGAAAACTTGAAGGAAGACATGTATTTAGATGGTTATATTATAAAAATACAGATTAAAAATGTTACTCTAAGTCTAGGAATTTTTCAAAATATGAAATTTTATTCAAAATGTACATTCATATTCCTAGAAATAAAGACCTATATAAAATTTAGTATTAGGTTCATTAAAAAAAAATGAGCTAGCCATTTCCTGGCCTGTCCCATCTTTGCAAGTGTTATCATACAATGTTATAGAGCTATAGATACAAAATTGTATCTGTTATGTCTTTGAGTTTAGCAGTGATTGTGTATGTGTGCATTGAGTCACTAAGTTGTGTCCAAATCCTTGCATCCCCATGGACTGTAGCACACTAGGCTTCTTGCATTGTCTCTGAGAGATTGGTCAAACTCACGTCCAGTGAGTCAGTGATGCCATCCAACCATCTCATCCTCTGTCATCCTCTTCTCCTCCTGCCCTCACTCTTTCCCAGCATCAGGGTCTTTTCTAGTGAGTTGGTTCTATGCATCAGGTGGCCAAGTACTAGAGCTTCAGCATCAGCATCAGTCCTTCCGATGAATATTCAGGGTTCCTTTTCTTTAGGATTGATTAGTTTGATCTGCTTGCTGTCCAAGGGACTCTCAAGAGTCTTCTCCAGCACCACAGTTCAAAAGGATCAGTTCTTCAGTGCTCAGCCTTCTTCGTGGTCCAACTGTCACATCTGTACATCTACTAGAAAAAACATTGCTTTGACTAGATGGACCTTTGTTGGCAAAGTGATATCTTTGCTTTTTAATGCACTGTCTAGGTTGGTCATAGCTTTCCTTCCAAGGAGGAAGCGTCTTTTAATTTCCTGGCTGCAGTCACTGTCCACAGTGATTTCGGAGACCAAGAAAGTAAAATCTGTCCGTGCTTCCGCTTTTCCCCCTTCTATTTGTCATGAAGTGATGGGGCTGGTTGCTATGATCTTAGTTTTTTGAGTGTTGAGATTTAAGCCAGCTTTTTCAATCTCCTTTTTCATCTTTATCAAGAGACTCTTTAATTTCTCTTCACTTTCTGCCCTAATGGCATCATCCACATATGGCATCATCCACGTATCTGTGGTTGTTGATATTTCTTCCAGTATTCCTGATTCCATCTTGTGAGTCATCCAGCCCAGCATTTTGCATGATATACTTTGCATATACATTAAATAAACAGGGTAACAAAATACAAATTTTTCATAATCCTTTTCCCATTTTGAACCAGTCAGTTATTCCATGAAAGGTTTTAACAGTTGCTTTTTGACTCACATACAGGTTTTGCAGGACACAGGTAAGGTGGTCTGGTATTCCCATCTCCTTAAGAATTTTCCAGTTTATTGTCATCCACCCACTTAAAGCCCTTTTCATAGCAGAAGTATGTGTTTTTCTGGAATTCCTTTGCTTTCTCTATCATCCCATGAATGCTGGCTGTTTTTTTTACCCCTGAAAATATAATTCTAAAGTTTGACAGGTAAATTGACTCAGAAGCTTGTTCAACATTTTTAATACAACTCTGATTTTCAATTTTTAAAGTTATGCACACAGGGATATGAAGCAGTTACTTCTATGTGTGACTCAAATAGTGGTATCAAGAAGGAGTAAGCAACTGTAACTTTCATTAATAGACTATATTGTTGGCATAACATATCTGCTGAAGTTCTGGAATTCAGAGATCTAAGAATCTGCATTATAACATATTTCCCCATGCATATGTGAAATCAACTCGTTGAATCTCAGGAGGAAGACAAAAATTCAAATGTTGTAGAATCACCCATAAGTAGAACCTTATACTAATCCTTATGGTTACTTTTGTGTTTATAACTACTTATATCATCTTACATTTTCATAATTATGCTATAAATAAATAGAAAATTAAATTGAAGTCTAGACCATCTCAAGGATAAATAAAACTCATTTCCTTTCCACTTTCAGACCTTCTCTTCTTTACCTTATTTCAGTAGTAGTGAAATATACTAACACTTAATCCATTTACAACACATGAAGACTAGCAAAGAATTAACTGTAATAGTGGAAAGTCCTTCAGGTTTGTTAAAGCACTGTATATTACAAAATAAAAATTATTTTCATTTTTCTTATTACTTCAACTATCATTTCCAGGAAGGAATAGTTGTATGGGTATGTGTGTCTCTCTGTGTGTGTGCATGGGTGTACAGGTGCTCAGCTGGAAGTATAGAAGGAAAGAGGCTTCTGATGCCTAAAGAGAAATGGCATTATTCTTACATTTACTGTGGAGTAGCTACTCTAATCTCCTGACTCACCCTGTGTCTTTAAACTTCTGGTCTTGGAAGTCCCCAATGTATTTGTGCAAAGTGTTCATGGTAGAAGGAAGGAAAATAAATATTTTCCTTTGTTCCATGGAAATAAAATACCTTTGAGACAATCTTTGTTGTTCAGTCACTAAGTTGTGTCCAACTGTTTGTGACTATATGGACTACAGCACCCCAGGCTTCCTTTTTCTTCACTATCTCCCAGAGTTTGCTCAAATGCATGTCTATTGTGTCAGTGATGCCATCCAGCCAACTCACCCTCTGTCACCTTCTTCACTTCTTGCCCTCAATGTTTCCCAGTATCAGGATCTTTTCCAGTGAGTCAGCTCTTCACATCAGGTGGCTGAAGTATCAGAGCTTCAGCTTCATCATCAGTCCTTCCAATGAATATATTGGGGAACTTTAGGTCATATTCATTTGTGCATATTCTTAGACAAACTGTGGGAAGGACAATTCAATTCAGTCTGACTTGTTGTAACCCCATGGACTGCATCATGCTGGCCTACCTGTCCATCACCGATTCCTGGAGTTTACTCAAACTCATATCCATTAAGTTGGTGATGCCATCCAACCATCTCATCCTCTGTCATCCCCTTCTCCTCCTGCCCTCAATCTTTCCTAGGGTCAAGGTCTTTTAAAATGAGTCAGCTCTTCACATCAGGTGGCCAAAGTATTGGAATTTTAACTTCAACGTCCATCCTGCCAATGATTGGGGGCAGGAGGAGAAGGGGACGACCAAGGATGAGATGGCTGGATGGCATCACTGACTCGATGGGCGTGAGTCTGAGTGAACTCCAGGAGTTGGTGATGGACAGGGAGGCCTGACGTGCTGCGATTCATGGGGTCACAAAGAGTCGGACACGACTGAGTGACTGAACTGAACTGGACTGAACTGAACTGATCTGAACTGAACTGAACTGATCTCCTTTAGGATGGACTGGTTGTATCTCCCTGCAGTCAAAGGGAATCTCAAGAGACTTCTCCAACACCACAGTTCAAAAGCATTGATTCTTAGGCACTCAGCTTGCTTTACAGTCCAACTCTCACATCCATACATAACTACTGGAAAAAATCATAGCCCTGACCAGACAGAGGTTTGTCAGCAAAGTAAAGTCTCTGCTTTTTAATATGCTATCTAGGTTGGTCACAACTTTTCTCGTAAGGAGCAGGCCTCTTTTAATTTCATGGCTGCAGTCATCATCTGCAGTGATTTTGGAGACCAAGAAAATAAAGTCTGCCACTGTTTTCACTCTTTCCCCATCTATTTGCCATGAAGTGATGGGACCGGAAGTGATGATCTTTGTTTTCTGAATGCTGAGCTTTAAGCCAATCTTTTCACTCTCCTCTCACTTTCATCAAGAGGATCTTTAGTTTTTCTTTCCTTTCTGCCATATGGGTGGTGTCATCTGCATATCTGAAGTTATTGATATTTCTCCCGGCAATTTTGATTCCAGCTTGTGCTTCCTGCAGCCCAGCGTTTCTCATGATGTACTCTGTATATAAGTAAAATAAGCATGGTGACAATATACAGCCTTGCCATATTCCTTTTCCTGTTTAGAAACATTCTGTTGTTCCATGTCTAGTTCTAACCATTGTTTCCTGACCTGCATACAGATTTCTCAAGAGGCAGGTCAGGTGGTCTGGTATTCCCATCTCTTCAAGAATTTCCCACAGTTTATTGTGATCCACACAGTCAAAGGCTTTGGCGTAGTCAATAAAGCAGAAATAGATGTCTTTCTGGAACTCTTGCTTTTTCAATGATCCAGCAGCTGTCGGCAATTTGATCTCTGGTTCCTCTGCCTTTTCTAAAACCAGTTTGAACACCAGGAAGTTCATGGTTCATGTATTGCTGAAGCCTGGCTTGGAGAATTTTGAGCATTACTTTACTAGCATGTGAGATGAGTCCAATTGTGCAGTAGTCTGAGCATTCTTTGACATTGCCTTTCTTTGGGATTGCAATGAAAACCGACCTTTTCCAGTCCTGTGGCCACTGCTGAGTTTTCCAAATTCGCTGGCATATTGAGTGCAGCACTTTCACAGCATCATCTTTTAGGAATTAAATTAGCTCAATTTGAATTCTATCACCTCCACTATCTTTGTTTATAGTGATGCTTCCTAAGGCCTACTTCACTTCCCATTCCAGGATGTCTGGCTCTAGATGAGTGATCATTCCATCGTGATTATTTGGGTTGTGAAGATCTTTTTTGTGCAAATCTTCGGTGTATTCTTTCCACATCTTCTTAATATCTTCTGCTTGTTAGGTGGGAAGGACAGAAGGAGCCAATAAGAAGAACACAGGGATCTTTTAAGCTTAAGGGAGAGAGTGACTGTTTAACATTTTATTCTGTTTAACAAAGGGGGCTGCAATGAGAGAAGAACAGGATAGGAGAGCCCCAAGAAGGCAGGAAGCAGAGGGAAAATGGGAGAGGAATAGAAGAGAAAAGATGGCAACTGAATGTAAGGGAACAGAAGGGAGAGTAATGGATGGTAAGGGAGAGAGGATTAAATGGGACTTTAGAATGCTTCTGGAAATACTTCCAAGCTTGTCCTCCAAAGNCCACAGTTTATTGTGATCCACACAGTCAAAGGCTTTGGCGTAGTCAATAAAGCAGAAATAGATGTCTTTCTGGAACTCTTGCTTTTTCAATGATCCAGCAGCTGTCGGCAATTTGATCTCTGGTTCCTCTGCCTTTTCTAAAACCAGTTTGAACACCAGGAAGTTCATGGTTCATGTATTGCTGAAGCCTGGCTTGGAGAATTTTGAGCATTACTTTACTAGCATGTGAGATGAGTCCAATTGTGCAGTAGTCTGAGCATTCTTTGACATTGCCTTTCTTTGGGATTGCAATGAAAACCGACCTTTTCCAGTCCTGTGGCCACTGCTGAGTTTTCCAAATTCGCTGGCATATTGAGTGCAGCACTTTCACAGCATCATCTTTTAGGAATTAAATTAGCTCAATTTGAATTCTATCACCTCCACTATCTTTGTTTATAGTGATGCTTCCTAAGGCCTACTTCACTTCCCATTCCAGGATGTCTGGCTCTAGATGAGTGATCATTCCATCGTGATTATTTGGGTTGTGAAGATCTTTTTTGTGCAAATCTTCGGTGTATTCTTTCCACATCTTCTTAATATCTTCTGCTTGTTAGGTGGGAAGGACAGAAGGAGCCAATAAGAAGAACACAGGGATCTTTTAAGCTTAAGGGAGAGAGTGACTGTTTAACATTTTATTCTGTTTAACAAAGGGGGCTGCAATGAGAGAAGAACAGGATAGGAGAGCCCCAAGAAGGCAGGAAGCAGAGGGAAAATGGGAGAGGAATAGAAGAGAAAAGATGGCAACTGAATGTAAGGGAACAGAAGGGAGAGTAATGGATGGTAAGGGAGAGAGGATTAAATGGGACTTTAGAATGCTTCTGGAAATACTTCCAAGCTTGTCCTCCAAAGCAATTGCATTACACAGCCAGATTCCACCCCCACCTGCCTCTGATAAAAATTGGAAAGTCTGTTAAGCCAGCAACCACATGAAGGCTTTTAGGAGTAGTTCTTAATTGTATTCATCTAGATGTTTTAATAATATTAATAACTTTTATGAGACACAGTAAAAGACAATACAGCCAGAATAGCATCATTAAATGCTTCGCAAGTTGGAAGGCCAGCCCCGTTATTGCTATCCATCAACTCAGCAGCAACAAATGAAGAAGTATCCACCATGCTGAAACACTTATTGTAATTAATAACATTAAAATAGTAATTAAATAATATATCAAGAACATCAGTGATTTTAATGTTGTCCAGATTAAGGATGGTTGCTGCTGCTGCTGTTGCTGCTGCTGCTAAGTCGCTTCAGTCGTGTCCGACTCTGTGCGACCCCATAGACGGCAGCCCAACAGGCTCCCCCGTCCCTGGGATTCTCCAGGTAAGAACACTGGAGTGGGTTGCCATTTCCTTCTCCAATGCATGAAAGTGAAGAGTGAAACTGAAGTCGCTCAGTTGTGTCCGACTCTTAGTGACCCCATGGACTGCAGCCTACCAGGCTCCTCCACCCATGGGATTTTCCAGGCAAGAGTACTAGAGTAGGGTGCCATTGCCTTCTCCAGATAAAGTGCACAGGCCTGAGAAACTGGCCACAAGACTGTAACATAAAGGGATGAGAAAGGAAACCAGGAGAGGGGTCAGAGAAGTGGGAGAGAAAGTAGGAGATCAGCTGTAACCAAAGCCAAGAGAAGAGTCCTTCGAGATATGGTCAATTTCTTTGAATCATACTTACAGGCCATATAGAATAAAACACAAAAATAACCATCCTTATGGAGAAGGCAATGGCACCCCACTCCAGTACTCTTGCCTGGAGAATACCATGAACAGAGGAGCCTGTCAGGCTGGCCCCTCCATGGGGTCACAGAGTCTGACATGACTAAGCAACTGAGCATGAATCCAAACTAAAGTTTGATACAGGATACAGGATGCTTGGGGCTGGTGTACTGGGATGACCCAGAGAGATGATATGGGGTTCAGTGTTGGGAACTCATGTACATCTGTGGCGGATTCATGTCAATGTATGGCAAAACCAATACAGTATTGTAAAGTAAAAAAATAAAAAAAAAACAAAAATAAAAATAAAGTTTGAGATGTAAGTACAACACATAAGCACCCATGACTGTACAAGAAAATAAGTAAACAAATGATGAATTACAGGGTAGTTCTAGGAATCTGAAAGCAAGGAGGTTCATTAATTAAAAGCAAGTCTGCTGAAATGTACCAGAAAAACATTACCATTCTCTGGTACAATATATGGTTGAATTCATGTGTACGGTAGGAAAATCTTGAAAACAAAATAAGTCAGTGAGTAAGAAATCATTATATTCCAACAGATAACAAGCCTTCATAATAATATTTCACTTAGATGATTAGAAGTTTATTAATAAGAAAGATAAAAAGACAGTATTATTGTATTTAGGGCTACTGATCACATCTGCAGGAAAGAATAAGAGATTTTGCTGAAAAGGAGTTGTAAGCAATAAATAAGTAGTGAAAGTTAGTATGTTGCTGGCTCAGTTGCCAAAATCCTAGCGAACAGCTTTAAATCTCTGTGTTCATGCATGCTAACTCATTTCAGTCATATCCAACTCTGTGTGATGCTATAGACTGTAGCATGCCAGGCTCCTCTGTCCGTGGAATTTTCCAGGCAAAAATACTGGAGTGAGTTGCCCTGTCCTCCTCTAGGGAATCTTTATGACCCAGGGATTGAACCTGCGTGTTTTATGTCTCCTGTATTGGCACACAAGTACTTTACTAGCACCACCTGGGATGCCGCTTAAACCTCTAGGTCGAGGGGAAAAGGATTCTCTGCGGGTTATTTAATCTGACAAAGAGAAAATATATAAAATCAGCCATCACCTCCCTCTCCTTACTTGAGAGTCTTCTTGTGGTAAGTTTCAGTGATATACACAGAAATTCCATTTGAGATTAATATCAATTTACAGCCAAGATAAATGTTTCATACTGAAGGTGAGATCCTTCTCCAACTTCTAACATATTACAAAGTAAAGATGTAAAAATAGACAAAGAAACAGAAAATATATAACATACATTACAAGAGAAGACCACCATTAAAAGAACAAATAAAAAAAATTTAGATGGCAAAAGAGCAGAAAGCAAACATAGATAAAATTTAAAGCATAAATAGAAAACTTAGAAAAGATTTGAATTCTTCAGAGAGTAAGAAAAATATGGAAAATTAAAATATATATTTTTAAATTAGTCAAGTCTAAAGATTGCTAATCTATATGCCATGATACATTTAATCTAAGACTCTACTGGTTGGAAAATGTACTGTTATATTAAGAAAATATTTAAAATGTTAGCAGTTGAATTATCACAGAATGTTGATTATAAGATCCATTTGTGTGTTAGATGCTAAAATCTGAAAAGAATGATAAAATACAAGAAATTATTTTTATATCAACTACATAGAGAAAAAGGAAAGAAAAAGTGGATAAAATAATTTAATAAAGGCATACACAGGAACGTTCCTAGAATGGAAATGACATTTCAAATTCAAAGACACCAATAAGGTCCTAGCTCTAAAAAATTTGAAAGATATACTATAATTCAAATATGCGATATTCTAAAATATTGAATGTACTGGTGCCCCAAAGCCCCCATAGTGTATGGCATAAACAGGCTGTTTAAAACAAGATAAAATTTGCAGTTCTAAAGACCAATATTCAAAAGCATGGTGTTGGTGAAGCCAGATTCCTTCTGGAGGCCCTAGGGGAGAATCCTTCCTTGCTGGAGCCTCTGGTGACTCCTGGTGTTCCAAGGTTTGTATCAACATAATTCAGACCTCTGCCTCCACCTTCACAAGGCTTCTTTTTCTGTGTGCCTGTGTCTTCGTCCTCTTCTGCTTCTTATAAGGATACTGGTCATAAATTTATTTGTCACCTTTCTCCAGCATGATTTAATCATGACATCCTTTTTTTTAATTATATCTTCAAAAACCCTTTTCTCAAATGAAGTCACATTCAGAGTGTCCAGGTGTTTAGATTTTGGCCTAGTTTTTGGATACAACTCAGTCTATCACAATACTAAATAGTGATTATTAAGGGTTAGCAATAACATGAATTATTTTTCCCTTTATGCTTAAATTTTGTAATAGCCCATAATGAATACGTATTGCTTATATATAAAGAAAAAAAAGGAATTTTGGGTTTTTAACTATATATTCATACTGACAACGAGCATAAATACACAACTAAGATTTAGGAGTTAAATAGCTTATAGTCATTATATATATATCATAGCCCTAATAAAAGTTTTACAAATTTGCTACCAACTACTTTTATGAGTTGAGTTGTTGTGTTAATTGCTCAGTCAGGTCCAATTCTTTGCAACCCCATCTACTGTAACCACCCAGGCTCCTCTGTCCATGGGATTTTCTAGGCAAGAATACTAGAGTGGATAGAAGTGGAAGATCCCTTCTCCAGGGGATCTTCCCAACCCAGGGATGGAACCCAAGTCTCCTGCCTTACAGGCAGATTCTTTACTATCTGAGCCACCAGGGAAGCCCCCACTTCTATGCTATCATATCAGAAATATTATGACCTCTTTGTGCATTTACACTCTAAATTGTTTTTGGTTATTGGAGCATTTCTAATGGAAAATTCTAAAAATAACTGCAAAATTACTATGCAGAAATATTTACATACCGTAATATAAAATCGATGTTTTTGAAAAATGACCTTAAATGATATTACCTTAAGATAGTTATAGCATAGTGCTATAAGAATCATTTGTGTATTTGAAAAAAGTATGGAAAATTAACATATTATTATTAACATAAAGATTTTTAAGTTTTATATTATTACTATAGTTACATAACAATATATTTGAATATAAATAGTCCATTTAACTAATGCTGTCACTTGCTAAATTCTTCATACTAATCCAGTAAACATTTATAAAGTATATGAACAGTAATATCTACTAATGTTATTGTCACTCCACATATTGTTTATTTTATCATATCTTATTATTCCTTGAATTTTAAGTTTAAAAATTACAGAAATTTATAGTGTTCAAGTATGTTTGTCCTGGTAATCAATAAATATGTACATGATTCAATAGCTTTCAAATTAAAAAATTAAATTCTCATTTGTTTTAGTAGCAGAATCTCAGAAACATATACTTGTATTTAATTATTTTTCAGGCCAGAATATTGAAGTAGGTAGCCATTCCCTTCTCAACACAGTGAATGGGAAGTTAATGAAAGCCCAGAGCTCTTTTCTAATTTTTATCTCCATGCTTCAAAGAACATGTTTTCAGTGGTATTTAAGTGTATTAAGGACAATGTTGTTTTTAACTTAGGAAGATATCAATTACAGTTGATTAAAGCCAATGTTTTTGCCTTTGGTTCCACATTCCATTTGTTTACTAAGAATATCGTCTTTCTCCTCAAAGGCATAGATTCTGAGATATACTTTCCAAATATTAGGAGAAGGGATCAATGCCAGATCAGATATCAGGGTGCACCTTCCAGTGAAGATCCTAAAAATCCCATAAGGAGAAGTAAGGCAGCTCTAGAAGGTGTGGGGACAGCAGGAATGTAAAGAAGGAGCAGAAAGAATACCAGGGGATTGGACAGCCATTCAGGCAAAACACAGAGTATAGAGGATATTTGGTAAGAAACCTTAGGGGACTTGACATGACAGCCATTGAAAGCAAATTGCAGAGCAGAAAAAAGAAAGTGCCCTGACACATACAAGAGAACGGCACTTGTAAGAAGGAATGCAGGAACATGACTAAGAATGGGGGGGATTTTTTAAGAGGGGTTATTAAAGGTCAGAAGATCCTGTAATTGTCAAACCCTGAGAAAATGCGAAATGATAAGAGAAGATAGAAGCATGCAGAAGTAGACATGAGATCAAGAAAACTTACCTGAGATAAAACTTGGGCTATCTGTGATAATAGGAGATGATCTAGGAAGACAAAGCACTGAAATATATAGAAATTAAATATATATAATATTTGCCATGTTAAATTCATTCCATCTGTTTTATGTGTCTAGAAAATGACTCAGTTGTGCACAGGTAAATCTTTCCTTGAAAATAATTTTGTTTTAAAAAAATTTTGTTAAAAATCAAATTGAGAAAGGAGTACATCAAATCTGTATACTGTAACCTTGTTTATTTAACTTACATGCAGAGTACATCATGTGAAATTCCAGACTGGATGAAACACAGGCTGGAATCTAGATTGCAGGGAGAAATATCAGAAATATCAGACATGCAGATGACACCACACTTATGGTAGAAAGCAAAGAGGAACTAAAGAACTCTTGATGAAAGTGAAAGAGGAGAGTGAAAAAGCTGGCTTAAAACTCAACTTTCAAAAAACAAAGATCATGGCATCTGGTCCCATCATTTCATGGCAGATAGATGGGAAACAATGGAAACAATGAGAGACTTTATTTTCTTGGGCTTCAAAATCACTGCAGATGGTGACTGCAGCCATGAAATTAAAAGACTCTTGCTCCTTGGAAGAAAAGCTATGTCCACCCTAGACAGCATATTAAAAAGCAGAGACATTACTTTGCCAACAAATGTCTATGTAGTCAAAGCTATGGTTTTTCTAGTAGTCATGTATAAATGTGCGAGTTGAACCATAAAGAAAGTGGAACACCAAAGAACTGATGCTTTTGAACTGTTGGAGAAGACTCTTAAGAGTCCCTTGAAATGCAAGGAGATCAAATCAATCAATCCTAAAAAGAAATAAGTCCTGAATATTCATTGGAAGGACTGGTGCTGAATGTGAAGCTCCAAAACTTTGCAAAGAGTATTGGATGTGAAGAGCTAACTCATTGAAAAAGACCCTGATGCTGGGAAAGATTGAAGGCAGGAGAAGGGGAAGACAGAGGACGAGATGGTTGGATGGTATCACTGACTCAATGGACATGAGTTTGAGCAAGATCTGGGAGTTGATGATGGACAGGGAAGTCTGGCATGCTGCAGCCCATGGGGTCACAAAGAGTAGTACATTACTGAGCCACTGAACTGAACTAAAAAACCAAATCCTGTCAAACATATCAATCAGTATTATTTAGCTATTTTGGCTTCCTGAACACTTTTGAGAATATACTGAAAGGTACAAATGTATTCTCCAGAAAAGAAAGGAAAAAATATTTTTAACATGTGCCAAATATTTTGGTTTACTTTATTGTCTTGGAATTTATACTTCACAGAGAATGACTATAAAATAAATACACAGTGTCTTTCATTATATTTGTATGCAAAAATCAATGACTATTTCTGAAAAAAACATGAAATACATACAAAGGTTACAAATAAAATTTCTAAAAGATGCCTTAAATTTACTCAAAAGTAAATTTTAACAGCAAAACTAAGATTAGTTTTAGTAATAGCTTGAAATTTGAAGAGATTTAAGCTTTAGCAGTTTGCATGTAATCTGGGTTTTAATCAATTTTATTATTTTCATGACAGAAAATGCTCATCTCAAAATGGATAGATAGTAGTACCTAGAATTAGATATTACAAGACATGCTTTAAGAAGAGGGAGATTTGTGTCTATCAAGACAGGAATCCATCAAAATTCTTTACAATTTCATCAATTAAATGAAACCACGTTGTAACAAGTTGAGGATGACAAAGCCTGTATTTGTCAGCATTTGAATGACTATGAATGAACATTTAAATTTGGAGGCTATCTGAGTGTGTCATTTGCCTACATTTTATCTTTTTTCTTGGAGAAGGAAATGGCAACCCACTCCAGTACTCTTGCCTGGAAAATCCCATGAATGGAGGAGCGTGATAGGTTACAGTCCATGGGGTCGCAAAGAGTCGGACACGACTGAGCAACTTCACTTCACTATCTTTTTTCTATTGTTTACTATTCAGTTCAGTTCAGTTGAGTCGCTCAGTCCTGTCTGACCCTTTGCGACACCATGAATTGCAGCATGCCAGGCCTCCCTGTCCATCACTAACTCCCGGAGTTCACTCAAACTCACGTCCACTGAGTCAGTGATGCCATCCAGCCATCACATCCTCTGTTGTCCCCTTCTCCTCCTACCCCCAGTCCCTCCCAATATCAGGGTCTTTGCAAGTGAGTCAACTCTTCACATGAGGTGGCCAAAGTTCTGGAGTTTCAGCTTTAGCATCATTACTTCCAACGAACACCCAGGACTGATCTTCTTTAGGAAGGACTGGTTGGATCTCCTTGCAGTCCAAGGGACTCTCAAGAGTCTTCTCCAACACCACAGTTCAAAAGCATCAATTCTTTGGTGCTCAGATTTCTTCATAGGCCAAATCTCACATCCATACATGACTACTGGAAAAACCATGGCCTTGACTAGACGGTCTATTAAACTTTTGTTATTCTTCTCAAAATTTTTATTTTTTTAAATTTTTAAAAAATATAAATTTATTTATTTTAATTGGAGGTTAACTACTTTATAATATTGTATTGGTTTTGCCATACATCAACATGAATCTGCCATGGGTATACACTTGATCCCCATCCCGAACCCCCTTCCCTCCTCCCTCCATGTATCATCCCTCTGGATCATCGCAGTGCCAGCCCCAAGCATCCAGTATCATGCATCAAACCTGGACTGGTGATTAATTTCACATATGATATTATACACGTTCAATGCCATTCTCCCAAAACATCCCACCCTCTCCCTCTCCCACAGAGTCCAAAAGACTGTTCTATACATCTGTGTCTCTTTTGCTGTCTCGCATACAGGGTTATCGTTGCCATGATTCTAAATTCCATATATATGCATTCAGTTCAGTTCAGNTTGATTTTCATTTCTCTGATAATGAGTGATGTTGAGCATCTTTTCATGTGTCTGTTAACCATCTGTATGTCTTCTTTGGAGAAACGTATATCTAATTCTTTGGCCCATTTTTTGATTGAGTCATTTATTTTTCTGGAATTGAACTGCAGGCGTTGCTTGTATATTTTTGAGATTAGTTATTTGTCAGTTGCCTCATTTGCTATTTTTTTCTCCCATTCTGAAGGCTGTCTTTCTTTTCACCTTGCTTATAGTTTCCTCAAAATTTTCAAAAATACGTTGCATCATTTCCAGGAGTCTAAAGATGTTTGCTCATTTTGAAAAAGGCAAAACTTTCTAATGGTTTTCTGAAATCTGTGTAGCATCTACCTCTTACAGTAAAAAAGTTTTCTTAATGTTTTTCAATGTTAAAATTTTCCCACAACCTAATTTCTCTTCTTCTTTCTTCATAGAACTAGCATTTCCCAGTCTGTTGTGTAATTAAGAATAGCCATGATGCTGAGTTCTAGCCAATGGGGCATGTACACTGTTATCATGTGAATTCTTTCCAGTCCAGCTCCTAACAAGTCCCACATATGCTCCATTATGTTATTTTTCCTTCTGGCTAACTGTAATGCACATTATTCTAGCAAAGACTTGAAGCTGTGTGTTAAGGGTAGTGGCAGAGCCCTGGTCAGCCTGTATCCCTGAATAATTAAACATATAAAGGATCCTCCCACAACCTTTTCACCTGCTCAGTGTTGCTGCAAAAAAAGGAAATTATTATCATGTCGAGGGAAGCCTGTAAATATCTTGAACTTCTTGTTTTAGATATGCTAAATGCTGTAAAAATGTGAAGGTAGAGATGAGTTGTTGACAAAAACATGCCACAGTGACTTTGTAGATTGGTGATGAAAACATA
This sequence comes from Neotragus moschatus, assembly GCA_006410615.1. Classification (NCBI taxonomy): domain Eukaryota; kingdom Metazoa; phylum Chordata; class Mammalia; order Artiodactyla; family Bovidae; genus Neotragus; species Neotragus moschatus. Next base: position 1,630,623 of record SJYA01002334.1, read on the forward strand.
GACAATGGATATTGGAAAGATAGAAATCAGTGTTACCCACTGACAAATATTTGGTAATGTTATCATATGTGGCAATAAGAACCTATAACTTCATTGAGTTGTTTGGGAAGATTCAATATGTTAATTTGTAGTACAACAAACAGATGACCTGGGGTAAGGGTAGGAGAAGTCTAGTTTAGAAGCAGAAGTGAAAAGGGACATTGCAGAATTTATAACAGGTTTCAGAACTTAAGAGTGTAAAATGCTTTATGTGACAAAGCCATTGACACTTCTTAGTTTCAATTGCCTTTCATGGGGCTGCCATTAATTTGATGGACAGAATATTAGATGGATGTGGGAAGCAAAAAATTAAAGATTTATGAGTTTTATGTTTACTCGAGAACTTTGACTATAGTCAGTGACTAATGAAACTAAATACGAGAAAACAGGTCAAACACTTTCTAATAGTTGGAAGGATTTTTATGTGTAAAGGAAATTTGAGCTTGGATTAAGAGAGACTGAAAAGCAGGCTCAACTTGAAGCAGTGGAAAATATCTTGTGAAATACATACAATTAAAAAAAAAAAAAGAAAATACATACAATATCCTAGGAGTTATACGTTCCAACAAACTTTATAAGTGGCCATTTTTTGACACCAAAACAGTAGAAAAGTAAGTGTCTCCTAGCAAAAAACAATCTGGCACTGATTTTGTTGTTTCCCTAAAAGGGACCCTATGGAGTTCAGGAGGCAAAGTGTGTGCAGTCAAACCCAGCATTACATCTGTAGTTATGCATCAGGGGGATGGGACAGTAATCCAGATGTTTCAGAATTCAGCGCAACTTTTTAACTTGGATCTTTCATCATCCCTGTCAGTATATATTAGATTTACTGTTTCTTCTTATAACTTCTTTCACAGCTTCTGCTCTTCTGAACTATCTGGTTCTCTTACTCTACTGTTTTCTAGGGCAAATGTATGTAATCTGAAATAAACTCAGGGCTAAAATGAAATACATTGTAAAGTAAACTATAATATAAAAATAAATCAAAACAAATTTGATTCTAAAATTTAAGAATTACTTTTATTACACTTGTATTGTTATAGAGTTTAATTCTCAGCTTCCCAGAATTTGCATTGTAACTCAAGAACAATCATTTTTAGCTTTCTCAAATGTTCAGTGGCTCCTCCAGGTCCTATATATCACAAACAAAATACTAAGTAAACATATATTTAGCATTGTTATATATATTTAGTAACAGCATCACAAAAGAAATCCTTACAGCCTCATAGAACATTAGTGTGATCACTTATTCAGCAGGTTCCAACAGAGGAACTGTTTTCTCTGTAATCAACCATTAGTAAATGCTCATATATTGGTATTGTTACTTGAAAAATACAATGAAAAGGTATTTTTTTTGCATCCTGTAAAATGTCATTGTTGGCTATTTCATCATGTAGCTCTAAGCACATCTTTAATGCTCAAGAATATTTGAAAGTGATTATTCACATATTTTAAATAAATCCAGATAAAATATCTTACTTGTACTACTGTCATATGACACTTTTATGATAAATTACTTGGTTATGCAAATATTTGAGATTACAAAAAATAATATCAAAGTGGAATTTGATGACATCACTTTGCCAACACAGTTCCATACCGTCAAAGCTGTGATTTTCCCAATAACCATGTATGGATGTGAGAGTTGGACCATAAGGAAAGATGAGCACTGAAAAATTGATGCTTTAGAACGGTGGTGCTGGAGAAGACTCTTGAGAATCCCTTGGGCTGCAAGGAGATCCAACCAATAAATCTTGAAGGAAATCAGCCCTGAATATTCATTGCGAAGACTGATGCTGAAGCTGAAGCTCCAATATTTAGACCACCTGAAGGGAAGAGCTGATGCACTGGAAAAGACCTTGATGTTGGGAAAGATTCAGGGCAAAAGAAGAGGGAGGCAAAGGATGAAATGGTTAGATATTTTATCAACTAAATGGATATGAATCAGAGCAAACTCTGGGAGATAGTGAAGGACAGGGGAGCCTGGTATGCTGCAATACATGGGGTTGCAAAGAGTCAGAAATGACTTAGCATCACAACAGCAGCAGATTTTGGCTAGCTGTTTTATTCTTTCGGTGTCCAAAGTTAAAATTGAAAAATAAACTGAAGGCTAAATTTTGGTTAAATACTGAGGCTAAAGCTGATTGTCACTCTTACTTTCTTACCTTGTATCTCAGTTTTTACTTTTAATCTCACCTTCTGCTTTCCCTTAAAACTTTTATTAGTTAAATTTTTTTTCATACTATGTTTTGATAAATATTTTTTGGTTTTTACATATTTTAGCATGTAAAAATAAAAATTTTATAATGTATAAAATTTAGCTTCATCAGTTATAAATCATATTTTTGATAGGTCACCCCTGTGTATCAACCTATCAGCATGATACACTATGGCACATGTATGTGGAAGAGTTTTTGTTATAATCCTCGTGGGCATGACAGCTATTTTTGTACTTTCTCATAAAAGACAATTATTAACAAATCCATAAATGCAAGTCAATTTCCAATAGAGATATTTATTAGAAAGTTTAAAATTTCTTGTAATCTTTTGGTTATTTCCCCCAGTTTTCTTATGTTTTAATTTTCTTGTTTACAACTGCATGGTATAGACAAAGTGATGGGTTTGTTGAGTTAGATAAGCATTTTGTCTCTATTGTGAGTGCAGTGCAAAGTATATGCAGTTATTGGTCATAAATGATAGGCTTATAGAAATCAACATCAGTGGAAAAAAACTATGAATGCATTATACTAAATAGATAACATTAATATTAATGGAAATTAAAAACTTATAAGCAAAATATATGGAGTTAGGAACTGCAGCAGACTATGTTATCATTTTAATGGTAAAAACAGTGATGTAGGAAGTAGGAGCTCTAGAAAAGGAAGACAATTCCTATAAACTCCTGTGAACTTACTCTTTGTCTGGCATTAGGTTGTTCATGCACATTATTTCCCCAGCTGCTAATTTTTCTCCAGTCCCAAGAGTTCTTTGCATAGATTTGCCCATTAATAGCTAATTAAAATGGCTTGTTCACACTGAAAGAAATATTAAAGGAATAAAAATTTTCTTCAAGGAATTTCTCCACACTGAATATGAATTAGATAAAAATTGAGGAAATAATATATCATCAAAAAGCATAGGTTCATTTGCCTAAGTAAAAAGGAAAAAGTAATTTTGGATATCAACAATATGAGTTATTCTCTCTTCTCTGTGTGACTTTTCTAAATCCCTTGGTCCTTTGTTCTGTTTTATTCATTTGTACAATAGTTTTGAATTCAGCTGGTCATTTATTCTCTTACCAGCCTATTTATTAATATATATTAAGATATTATTATTTTCATTTGAATATTTCAGCATTACTCATTGTTTGTTCTTCATATTTCATATAGCACCTAAACATGACAAAACTTTAGCAAAAATTTAGTGAATAAATCAGTGTAATGCCATTACATATGTACAATTAAGGACAGTTCAGAGCATTACTAAAATAATGCCCCAAACAACAGAGCTGTCTATAAATCAGGAATTCTACTTGCTTAATATTTTAAAAATTATTCCTAAAATAAGTCTGTTATTTGATAACCAAACTGATCATGTGGATCACAGCATTGTCTAACTCAGTGAAATTATAAGCCATGCCATGCAGGGCCACCCAAGAAAGATGGGTCATGTTGGAAATTCTGACAAAATGTGGTCCACTGAAGAAGGGAATGGCAAACCACTTCATTAGTCTTGCCTTGAGAAACCCATGAACAGTATGAAAAGGCAAAAATATATGACACTGGAAGATAAACTCCTCAGGTTGATAGGTGCCCAGTATGCTACTGGAGATCAGTGGAGAAATAATTCCAGAAAGAATGAATAGACAGAGCCCAAGCAAAAACAACACCCAGTTGTGGATGGGAATGGTAATGGAAGTCAAGTCCAATGTGGTAAAGAACAATATTGCATAGGACCAGAAATGTTAGATTCACGAATCAAGGTAAATTGGAAGTGTTCAAACAGGAAATGGCAAGAGTGAATGGACATTTTAAGAATCAGTGAACTAAAATGGACTATAAGGAGCAAATTTAATTCAGATGACCATTATATTTACTACTATGGGCAAGAATCCCTTAGAAGTCATGGAGCAGCCATCATAGTCAATAAAGAGTCCAAAATGCAACACTTGGGTACAATCTCAAAAATGACAGAATGATCTCTGTTTGTTTCCAAGGGAAACAATTCAATATCCCAGTAACCCAAGTCTATGCCTCAATCAGTAATGCCAAAGATGCTGAAGTTGAATGGTTCTATGATGACCTACAAGACCTTCTTGTTCTAAAACCAATAAAAAGATGTCCTTTTCATCATAGGGGACTGGAATGCAAATGTAGGAAGTCAAGAGATGCCTGGAATAATAAGGTAAGCTTGGCCTTCGAGTATAAAATGAAGCAGGGCAAAGGCTAACAGAGTTATGCCAAGAGAACACACTGGTCATAGCAAACATCTTCTTCCAGCCACACAAGAGATGACACTATACATGGACATCACCGGGTCATCAATACTGAAATCAGACTTATTATATTCTTTGCACCCAAAGATGAAGATGTCCTATTCAGTGAGCAAAAACAAGACTGGGAGTTGACTGTGGCTCAGGTCATGAATTCCTTTTTGCAAAATTCAGATTTAAATTGAAGAAAGTAGGGAAAACTACTAAGCCATTTAAGTATAGCCTAAAGCAAATCCCTTATGAGTATACACTGGAAGTGACAAATAGATTCAAGGAATTAGATCTGATAGAGTGCCTGAAGAATTATGGATGGAGGTTCATGACATTGTACAGGAAATGGTGATCAAGACCATTCCCAAGAAAAAGAAATGCAAAAAGGCAAAATGGTTGTCTGAGGAGGCCTTACATGTAGTTGAGACAAGCAAAGAAGCTAAAGGCAAAGGAGAAAAGGAATGGTATACCCATCTGAATTCAGAGTCCCANATGACATTGTACAGGAAATGGTGATCAAGACCATTCCCAAGAAAAAGAAATGCAAAAAGGCAAAATGGTTGTCTGAGGAGGCCTTACATGTAGTTGAGACAAGCAAAGAAGCTAAAGGCAAAGGAGAAAAGGAATGGTATACCCATCTGAATTCAGAGTCCCAAAGAATAGCAAGGAGAGATAAGAAAGCCTTCCTCAGTGATCAATGCAAAGAAATAGAGGAAACAATAGAATTGGAAAGACTAGAGATCTCTTCAAGAAAATTAGAGATACCAAGCGAACATTTCATGCAAAAATGGGCTCAATACAGGACAGGAATGGTATGAACCTAGCAGAGGCAGAAAATACTAAGAAGAGGTGGCAGAAATACGCAGAAGAACTATTTTTTAAAAAATCTTAATGACCCAGATAACCATGATGGTGTGATCACTCACCTAGAGCCAGACGTCTTAGAATGTGAAGCCAAGTGGGCCTTAGGAAGCATCACTATGAAAACAGCTAGTGGAAGTGATAGAATTTCAGTTGAGCTATTTCAAATCCTAAAAGATGATGCTGTGAATGTGCTGCATTCAATATACCATCAAAGTTGGAAAATTCAGCAGTGGTCATGGGACTGGAAAAGGTCAGTTTTCATTCCAATCACAAAGAAAGGCAATGCCAAAGAATGCTCAAACTACTGCACAATTGCACTCATCTCACACGCTAGTAAAGTAATGCTCAAAATTCTCCAAGCCAGGCTTCAATAGTACATGACCCAAGAACTTCCAGATATTCAAGCTGGATTTAGAAAATGCAGATAAACTAGAGATCAAATTGCCAACATCTGTTGGATCATAGAGAAAGCAAGGGAGTTCCAGAAAAGCATATACTTCTGCATGTCAACTACTTCAAGACCTTTGACTGTGTCGATCACAACAAACTGTGGAAAATTCTTAAAGAAATGGGAGTATCAGACCACCTTACCTGCCTCCTGAGAAACCTAATGCAGATCAAGAAGTAACAGTTAGAACTGGACGTGGAACAATGGACTGGTTCCAAACTCGGAAAGGAGTATGTCAAGGCTATATATTGTTATCCTACTTATTTCACTTCTATGCAGTATACATCACGCAAAATGCTGGGCTGGATGAAGCACAAGCTGGAATCAAGACTGCTGAGAGAAATATCAATAACATCTCATTGCACTTGACACCCCCCGCTTATGGCATAAAGCAATGAGGAATTAAAGAGCCTCTTGATGAAAGTGAAAAAATACTGCCTTAATACTCAACATTCAAAAAACAAAGATCATGGAATCTAGTCCTTCATTGCAAATAGACAGGGTAACAATGGAAACAGTGAGAGACTTTATTTTCTTGGGTTCCAAAATCACTGCAGATCGTGAATACAGCCATGAAATTAAAAGAAACTTACTCTTTAGAAGGAAAGCTATGACAAATCTAGACAGCATATTAAACAGTAGAGACATCACCTACCCAGCAAAGGTCCATTTAGTCAAAGCTATGGTTTTTCCAGTAGTCATGTATGGATGTGAGAGTTGAATCATAAAGAAAGATGAGCACCAAAAAATTGATGTTTTTGAACTGTGGTGTTGGAGAAGACTTTTGAGAGTCCTTTTGACAACAAGGAGATCCAACTAGTCCATCCTAAAGGAAATCAATCCTGAATATTCATTGGAAGGACTGATGCTGAAGCTGAAGCTGAAGTTCCAATATTTTGGCCACTTAATCCAAAGAACTGATTCACTGGAAAAGAACCTGATACTTCGAAAGACTGAAGGCAGGAGGAGAAGGCGATAACAGAGGATGAAATGGTTGGAGGGCATTACCAACTTGATGGACATGNTGCTGAAGCTGAAACTCCAATACTTTGGCCACCTGATGCAAAGAACTGACTAATTTGAAAAGACCCTGAGGCTGGGAAAGATCGAGGGCAGGAGGAGAAAGGGATGACAGAGGATGAGATGGTTGGATGGCATCACCAACGCAATGGACATGAGTTTGAGTAAACACTCAGAGTTGCTAATGGACAGGGAGCCCTGGCGTGCTGCAGTCCATGGGATCCCAAAGAGTTGGATGCGACTGAGTGACTGAACTGACTGACTGATATAACTGAATGAATCAATATATATACAAACAAATGAATGAAACCACAAGACATAATAATGTTTCACAGGAGCCATAAATTGGTAGTTGCTTTGGTTTTCCTTTTTAAAGGCAAAGGGGAGCCAGTACTTTGTCACATGAAAACCAAAAGAAAAGCATAATTGGGATAAAATGAAAATTAATAATAGTGTTGTATATCAAGTATTATGGCCATAGCTGTCTGCAGCAGGAAAAGAATTCATAGTATCAATAATGGCTGATTGGGTTGGTGGGAACAAGGAGTAGACTGATGTGAAGGATATTTATAGAATATATGTAAAAATTCACTAATTTGCTTCCATACTAGTAGCTGACTTTTACATCAGGAGTTTCTCTGCAATTAAATATTTTAAACGTTTAGTTTCAAAGACATACAGATAGAGCAGCAGTATAAAGAAATGTAAATTGTTGGATAATGACCTCAGTCTAGCTCTCTCCCTTCACCCAGACAGAACTCTTTAACCACCCACAATTATTTCTTATATTTTAGCTTTTAGGGAACCAAATGGCAGATCATGATCAATAGAGGGAAAAAATATGTAAATGTAATGCTGTCANCAGATAGAGCAGCAGTATAAAGAAATGTAAATTGTTGGATAATGACCTCAGTCTAGCTCTCTCCCTTCACCCAGACAGAACTCTTTAACCACCCACAATTATTTCTTATATTTTAGCTTTTAGGGAACCAAATGGCAGATCATGATCAATAGAGGGAAAAAATATGTAAATGTAATGCTGTCACTGATAAATTCTATAAAAGGTGAAGTCATTTCACCCTTTTACTTATAATTACTTGTCAGTTAGATGAGGAGATTATAAAGAATCATATATAAACATCTCTATTATCTTTGATTAGTTCTAATATCTTTGATTCCATAATAATTTACATGACATACTTTATTTTAGTAAATATGGAGAATGCATCTACAAATGTCTTAGAATAGAATCACTGTAATCTTGAAACTTAACTTTCATTTTTTTCTAAATCTGTTAAGCATCTACTTAATCTTCCCTCTGAAAAAGTAAATCCCCAATGAGACACAGTGAATTCATCTCACTTCAACGAACAAAGATTCAGGAATGTTAAAATTATTGATTTATGTGTGAGCTAATATAATATCATATCTACAGATAGCAAATATTATACTTCTTGGTGTAAGAAAAGAGCAACTTGCAAGTACCATTGCATCAGTATGAAATTTTCATATTCACAATCAATATTCTATCATGTGGAAATAATAAACCTTGATTTTTTTCTACTCTAAAGTTTACCTGTCTCTCTAGAAGTTATCCTATATCTTGTTGAAAACTGTGCAGCCAATGTGAAGCCTGACATTAAAGATGCATGATCAGAATTTTGTAGCTGCCTTTCCCTTGGAATGTGGAATGAAGCAGGGCAAAGACTAATAGAGTTTTGCCAAGAAAATGCACTGATCATAGCAAAGACCCTCTTCCAACAACACAAGAGAAGACTCTACACANTGTTGTAAGAAACAGTCATGTGATATATGTAGACTACTCAGTATAGTACATAGCCTGGAATGCCATTTAAGAAAAGTCAACTATAGTTTAATATGTTGTTATTACATAGCACATATTTGGGGTTTAGGTTTAGCTATATGAAAAAAAAAAACCCCTTAAGGATATTGTTATAGACTAATTGTTGTATTTCAATATATAATGGTTTAATAAGGACAAAGAATTTACCCTATATCCTTAAATATGCTTTCTTTATTCACAAAAATTAGTGATTAACCTTTGGATATTATGTTAGTTTCTGAGGGTTGCCATAACAAAGTAAAACAAATGAGGTACCTTAAAACAACGGAAATTTATTCTTTCCCAGATTTGGAAGTTTGCCAGAAGTCCGCAGTCAAGGAGTTGACACTTCCATGCTCTCCCTGAAGTTTTGAGAGTGGTCTTCACTTGGCTCCTGATGGTTGCCAACAGTACTTGGTACTCCTAGGCTTGTTGATGTATCATTCTGCCTCCATTGTCATATGGCTACCTCTTCTGTGTCTTTACGTAATATTCTCTTCTCAGTGCATCTCTGCTTCTCTATCCAGATTTCTTCTTCTAATAAGGACACTAGTCACTGTATTAGGACCCAACCCGATTACATCTACAGAGGCTTCTTATTCCCAAATAAGGCTCCATTCCCAGTTATAGGGATTAGGACTTCAATATATCTTTTGGGGTATCACAATTCAACCAAAACAGTTGTTTACTATTGAAAGCCATATTGTAAGCCCTTTACTTATGCTTTTTTTTTCTTATTTAATTTTCCTATTTCTATCACTATGTATTAGGAACTTCTTCATAATTATGCTTTTACATGTCACTAAAATGGGGCACATGCTAACTGAGTTACTGAAATCCACATGAATGGTAGAGATTGAAGCCATTTTGCAAACACCTAGGTCATCTGATTCCAGATACAAGTGTATATCTTAAGGATCTTAGGCTGGGAGCCCAAGAAGTATGAGGCTGTAGGAAAATAATTGATTGATATGGGTGAACTCAGTCACAGCTTGGGATTCTAGGTCTGGCAAGGGTAAAGTCCCTAGAGTTTGCTGAGATGGTTTATTAAAGCTTGAACAGGATAATAGCTGGAGTTACATGAGGTAGTAATGAAGAACATTCTATTGTAATACTGAGAAAAGATCAAAAAGCTCAAGGAAACAGAGAAGTTAAATTTAATTTAGTTTGCAAGATGTAAATATCCACCACTTGACTATGTTCCTTTGTTTAGTCAGTCATTACTACCCTGATGAAGGCCATTCAGGCATCTTCATTGTTCAGTGATGGCTGTTGTTGTTGTTCACACATTAAGTCATGTCTGACTCTTTGTGACCCCACGTACTACAGCATGGCAAGCTTCCCTGTCCTTAACTATCTCCTGGAATTTGCTCAGATTCATGTCCTTTAAGTTGGTGATGCCATCCAACCACCTCTTCCTATGCTACCCTCTTCTTCTCCTACCCTCAATCTTTCTAGCATGAGGATTCTTTATTACAGTGAGTTGGCTCTTGCATCAGTATTTGGCCAAAGTATTAGAGCTTCAGCATCAGTCTGACTGTCATTAGACCTCAGCATCATTAGAGCATTCAGCTTCAGCATCAGTCTTTTCAATGAATATTCGGGGTTAATTTGTTAGTATTGACTGATTTGATTTCCTTGCAGTCCAAGGGACTCTCAAGAGTTTTAACCAGCACCACAAATACATTTAATGATGTAAAAATGCTTCCATGGAACCAGGCTCTTTAGTATGGATGAGGATAATGTGATTCCACTTCAGTGGAAGCCTGGTGGTATCAATTATATATATCAGAGATAGGAAGCAGAAAAATCACCGTATTGGGCAGCAATGGGAGACTGAAATTCAGCATGCCTAGACCTATAGGGGTCTGCAACAATATCTAATATATCATAAAATTTTAGGAGTTACAAAGTGGGACAGACATCAGAATGTTGCTGACTTTGATGTCATCAGAAAAATAACCATAAGAACTGGTGAGCAGGATAGTAATGCTAGTTACTTCCACCTTTCTGACTGTAAGACAAAAAATTCCCAGAGCTACTGATTTCAGAGGAGGTATCTTTCTCTAGAGGAAAGAGCTTGAAATGCTATTGTGAAAATAGACAACAGATATTGTTTTGATTTTTCTCCAAAGGCCTTGTAAACCATTTTATCTTGTGACAGTACACTGGAGGAAGAGGAACTAACATTTTGAAAAATTTAGACAATGTTACTAAGTTGACTCTAATAAGAAATTCAAGAAGTCTATAGTTGTGCCTAGGAAAGTTAGAGTATAATTTGAGCTTTTGTCTAAAGCATAATTCATTGTGGGCCCTAGGGATAATTGTCCAGTCATCACGTATATAACTAGGAGAAACATACGTAGTGATTGGCACAAGTCTTGGTTCTCTGACCTGTGGAATAGAACTCCTAAAACTACCTACCTCTCTCCTTTATCCTCTCAAAGTAACTTAAAACAACAACCCTTTCACTATATCTCATATTTTGTGGTTCAGAAATTTGGGGAGGGCTTAGATGGGAGAGGCTTCTGCTCAGTGTGCCATGACCGGGGTTACCTGGTGAGATTCATCTGGGATCTGTGCTGTGTAGGTATGGTTTGAGAAGAAAAAGAAGGCTTGACTCACATGCATGATGCTGTTATGCAGAGAACTACAGGTTGCTGTCACCCAAGACTCCTTCTCTTTCCACATGATCTCAGAGTCTTTTCATATAGTCTCTTACGGAAGGTGGTTGAATGTTTTACAAAGTGGCTCAGATTTCTAAGAGCCTAAGTTAAAATCTACTAGTTGTTTGAAAGAGTAGGCTTGAATAAGGCCCAGGGGCACCTCTGTGTTTTAACCATCCAAGCAGTCACAGACCAGCCAAAATTCAAGGGAAGTAAACACAGACTACATCTATCAATTGAAAAATGCCAAGTACATGCAGCCCCATAGTTGCTCTCTTGTTATCATTGTCAAGAGAAAAACCTGCTACAGCTAGTTCACTGATTCAAGGAGGACACAGGACACATGGACCCAATCTGGAACTTGAACTCAAAGCTAAACCCCAGGTAGATCTTCAAACTTTCAACTACTCATAGGTGCGTGAGTAAAATAAATGATTGTTCTCTTAAGTCATAAATTTAGATAAGGAATTTGTGATTAAACAATAACTTATTAATACAATTATGACAAAGTTGTTCCGGGATAAAATTTAATAACGTCTAGAGTGTGAGTGAGTGATAGGCTCCTCTGTCCATGGAGGGCTTCCCTGGTGGCTCAGTTGGTAAAGAATCCGCCTGCAATGCGGGAGACCTGGGTTTGATTCCTGTGTTGGGAAGATCCCCTGGAGAATGGAATGGCTCCACACTCCAGTATTCTGGCCTGGAGAATTCCATGGACTGTATATTCCAAGGGGTAGTAAAGAGTTGGACATGACTGAGCAAATTTCACTTTCATTTTCACTTTCTGTCTGTGGAAAGTGAAAGTACTCCAGGCAGGAGTACTGTAGTGGGTTGCCATTTCCTTCTCCAAGGGATCTTCCCAACTCAGGGATCAAACCTGGTTCTCCTGCACTGAAGACAATTTCTTTACCATCTGAGACACCAAGAAAACCAGAGAATGTGTTAGTCACTCAACTGCATGTAGCTCTATGACCCATGGACTGCAGCCCACCAGGCTCCTCTATCCATGGAATTCTCCAGCAAGAATACTGGAGTGGATAGCCATTCCCTTCTCCAGGGGATCTTCCCAAGCCAGGGATGGAACCCCAGTCCACAAGGTCAAGTAAATTACATAATGTCCAGGGCTCCAATTCCATCTGCTTTCATATAAAGCAGTAACTCTGCTTCTAATCATGTGAATGATAGACGCTTTTCTGCTGCTGCTGCTGCTAAGTCACTTCAATTGTGTCCAACTCTGTGCGACCCCATAGACAAGAGCCCACCAGGCTCCCCTGTCCCTGGGACTCTCCAGGCAAGAACTCTTGAGTGGGTTGCCATTTCCTTCTCCAGTGCATGAAAGTGAAAAGGGAAAGTGAAGTCGCTCAGTTGTGTCCAGCTCCCAGCGACCCCACGGAATGCAGCCTACCAGGCTCCTCCATCCATGGGATTTTCCAGGCAAGAGTACTGGAGTGGGGTGCCATTGCCTGAATAACTAAAAGAAAGGAAGGTATTTGGGTCAATTTTCCAGATATACTGGTAGCAGAGATGAAAATAGACTATGAATACATTTTATCTGATATATCTCCACTTTCTCATGATCCTGAAAGACAATTATGAAGAAAAGTATTTTTAGTAGCAGAGCTAAAACAGTACACTCTAAATAATCTGCTTGTGGATATGGGGAAGTAGTAAGAAGTAGGGATGTATGGGGACTCTTGAGTAGTGAAAAGTGTCTTGGATAGTTGTCAGAAATGTAAAATGAACAACACTGAAAGTAATGGAACACAGGTATTTGGGAGAAATGTGAATCAATGGGCTTAAGGGGCTAGGTGTCTATAGACCCTTGTGTCTCATATTAATGCCCATAGTGAGTTCCTGCTACCATTGACTCTAAACATTTCAGTTCAGTTCAGTCATTCAGGTGTGTCCGACTCTTTGCAACCCCATGAACTGCAGCACACCAGGCCCTCCCTGTCCATCACCAACTCCCAGAGTCCACGCAAACCCATGTCCATCGAGTCGGTGATGCCATCCAACCATCTCATCCTCTGTTGTCCCCTTCTCCTCCTGCCTTCATTCTTTCCCAGCATCGGAATGACTATAAACCAGAATCTCTATTTAGCCAGACAGAACTTTTTGTACAAAGTGCTCATGAAAACAGTGGTCATTCTGAAAGGAAAAAGATTCTACAGATGGGAATACCAACGTACTGTAATTTGTATAAATTAGTGTCTCAGTAAAATTGGAGAACATGCTCTCCCTTGATGAAATTACATTTCAGGACACTCAAATAAAATAGAAAAACACAGTATTTCTCATAGTAATACTATCCTCTAAGCTTCTTGACAACTAGCTGGTTTATTCTAAAAATTCATGAATAACTGTCAAATGTATTTTTCTAATATATTAATGTTTATGATTTCCTATATGTAAATTGGAGAAAGAAAAGACATCATGTATGATTTTTAAAACATTAAATAATTTTTCAAGGTGATCTTTGTTAGCTTTTTACTCTTTAACATTTTTGTTAAACAAAAAGTATAACATCACTGATGATTGACAGTTTGATGAATTTTTACTGCCACACTAAAAACTTTCCCTACATCTCCTGGTTCTACTATATCAGTAAGTAATTTATTTCTCATTATAAGAATAAATTTTGTCATAGATATCTGTATTTAGTGTGTGTGCAGAAACATGAAAATAGAATAGACTTTCATGCCAGAGTGACCTCATAGTACAGAAAAATCATTTTGGTTGTTCTTTTTGTACCTTGTTCTTTCAAATGCCAGATGGCCTGGAAAGGTAAGATAATGCTAATGAGTCTCAAGATAGCTCATGGCCATTAGTGTGGCAACCAAGGTCAAACTGCCATTGTTTGGCTCAACAGAGTAGTTTAATTTTTAAATAAGCTTATTTCCCAGAAAAGGAGAAGGGAATTATGACTAATATTTGTTTTTCCTTTTTCTAGCTATTAGACTGTGTTAGACCTCCTGGATACTATAAATAGTTCATGCTATTTGGGGTTTTCTCTTGTGCAACAAAGAGTTATCTCAGCAGGTTTGAGTTTCCCTAATTGCACACTCCAGAAAAAAATTTGTTATTTCTTTATATCCTGAGATATAACCTTTAAGCCTTTGATTATTTCCAATTAATAGTGTCTTTGTTTACCTGAGGCCATGGACCACACCAGATACTTTAAGCTAAGAATGTGATTTATTGAGGGGATACTTGGGTCATACTGGATAAATTATGCTTAGCGGTATGATCTGGGGTTGGGACCTTGGGTCCAGTTTGACCTTGGGAGAAGCTGGAGATGGAAAGCCATATGACTGGATAGCAATGTCAGGGTAGCTGACCCCCAGCTTATTCCTGGATGCCAAGGCTCCCATGAGCTTCCCTTGGTTGGCAGTGCTCCATCATGTTGTCACACTTTACTGCTAGGAGAATTAAACAGTATTTGTATGATTCCACTAGGAGAAGACAACTGAGCTCTTGTGCCTCATTGCTTTTGGATCTGGATCCCTGTATTCTTTCTCATTCTTGATTTTAGTCCTTTCACAATAGTTGACTTTAAGCACAGGTTGATAGCTTTTCTGAATTCTGAGTCCTCCTAGGAATTTAATTGTATCTCAGAGTGGTCTTGAGAACTCACAGAGCATTTATCTTTTCATGTCTTTTCCTTGCTACTGTGGAAGACAGGTTTTCATTTCATTTTTTTTATTGTGAACATGTTAAAATTATATTTTCACATGTAACCACTGGTTTCAATAATGCTCATTATTTTTATGTAAATTAAACACAGTAAAGACTATAGAAACTAGTGACAAAAAGGAAGTGCCAAGCAGATTCCAGTGACATGCTGTCTTTCACAGCTGTAGGTTTTTATGTAGATGTTCTTTGTCATCTTGAGGAAGATTCTCTGTACTCCTAAATTGAAAATTATTTAAGCATTTTATTGTAGGCATTTTACAGGGGATGGCCATTAATTTTTCCTGTTTAATCTGTACTACACGACTTTTTATGAAGCTTAATTGTTCAGTGTGTTTCTTGAGTCCTGAATACATAAAATTTTCCAACAAATCTTCCAACACTTTCCAACCCCTTATAGGCCAGATGTGCTCTCTTACAAGCTAAAAATCTGTAGCTAATTCAGGTGGCTATTATTATCCTCTTATTAAAATATGATACTGAATTTCAGGTAATCTACATGGATTAACAAGGGTCATATACTTGATAAGTGATGAAGCTAAGGGTCATAATGAAGATATTATTTGCATGCATATATACTATTTGAATTAACAGACCAAGTTCCATAGGGGATGCCAAGAAGCATGATTTTTTGCTATTAACAGAGTCACATCTCAGAGGCTAAAGTTAAGATGTAGAGCAATAATTATATGTGAAACTTGTCAAGTTCTATCTCTGTAGTACAAAGAAAATATAAGTGCCTGAGTTTTGTCTGGGCCACAGTTTCCAGCTAAACATTATTCTGGATGTTTCTCTGATGATATTTTTGAATGAGATTAAATTAAAATAGGTAGACTTTGAGTAAAGCAGATTGCTTCCCATGGTGTAGGTGGGCCTCACTCAATCAGCTGAAGGCTTAAATAGCACAAAAAACTTACTTATCCAGAACAGAACAGGATTTTCCAGCAGATGA
This sequence comes from Neotragus moschatus, assembly GCA_006410615.1. Classification (NCBI taxonomy): domain Eukaryota; kingdom Metazoa; phylum Chordata; class Mammalia; order Artiodactyla; family Bovidae; genus Neotragus; species Neotragus moschatus. Next base: position 1,646,625 of record SJYA01002334.1, read on the forward strand.
TTTTCAGTCAAGAACTGCCACATTAGCTCTTCCATAGGCCTCCAGCCTGCTGGTCCACCCTGTGGGTAGTAGACTTGCCAGCTTCCATAATTGCATGGGCGAATTCCTTAAAATAGATCCCTTTCTATGTAAGGTTTCCTTGATCACTCAGTTGGTAAAGAATCCACCTGCAATGCAGGAGACCCCGGTTCAATTTCTGGGTCAGGAAGATCCACTGGAGAAGGATAGGCTACCCACTCCACTATTCTTGGGCTTCCCTTGTGGCTCAGCTGGTAAATAATCTGCCTGCAATGGGGAGATCTGGGTTCAGTCTCTGGGTTAGGAAGATCCCCTGGAGAAAGGAAAGGCTACCTACTCCAGTATTCTGACCTGGAGAATTCCATGGACTGTATAGTCCATGGGTTTGCAAAGAGTTGGACAGGACTGAGTGACTTTCACTTTCTATGTACACATCATATTGTTTCTGTTTCTCTGAATAACCCTGACTAATATACAAGTTTTAATGCTATTCGTTATATATTCCAGTCTACCCTATGTTATACTCTGTTATCTGAATTTGATTATTTTACCTGTCCTCTGGAGCCTAACTCAAAAGTTAAATTGTTCTTGAATGAAGACACCACCTGTATCAGTTTTCTATTGCCATTGTGAAAAATTACCATAAACATTGTAAGTAAGAACACGCAAAAAATTTTGTCTTAAAATTCTAGAAGCCGGAAGTGTGAAACAAGACTTAGGAAGCTACAGTCAGAGTGTCAGAGGGTTGTTTCTTTGGAGGCTCCAACGAAGAATTCATTCCATGCCTCTCTCAGTTGTGACCCCTCACTCCTATCTCTGCCTTTGTCCTCAAGTTGCTTTTCCTTTTCTCTCTGTCTCCCTCTCATAAAGATACCTGTGATTATATTTGAAATGCATCCAGATACTTAGAATAATCTCCCCATCTCTAGATTCTGAATTTTGCCATGTATGGTCACATTTATAGGTCCAGGATTGAGATCTGAATATTCTTAGAGGTCATTATTGAGCCCAAGTCCCCTCTTCACCCCCAAACTGTGATCTCTATTGATAGCAGTAAGTTTAAAGAAATATCTATAATATATATGTGTATATACACATATATACACATCCATATGTATATTCTAGTTTCATACTATGGACACGTACTTGAACATTATTTGTTTTAAAATATGTAAAGTGATGGGAATTCCCTGGAGGTCCAGGGGTTTGGACTCCACCCTTTCATTACTGAGGGCCTAGTTGGGGAACTAAGATCTCACAAGCCACGTGGTGTGGCCAAAATAAATAAGTTTAAAAATAAATAAAAATTAAGTATCATTATAATTATTATTATCAATCTTGTTTTCTAATCCTTACTATAGTTAATATTTAATGTGTCATTTTAATAGCAAACTATGAGGATAGCAAAGTATAAACTTTCTTTTTAAAATGCAAAATGGTTATGATGATTTTTACAAGTTACACAGTCTCTATTGAATGGTCCTGACACTAAAACAGAGTAATTTAAAGTGAATCCAGAATATTATGCTATTTATATAAATGGAGAAAATATTTTTTACCCTATGAATAAGAATTTGAAGTAATATAAAGACTCTGTGTGTGAGTACATAATGCTGATATGGGATACTAAAGTGATGCCTGTTGATCTAAAAATAGACCTAAAATATAAGACCCAAAAATATCTTATTGATCTACAGGAGTTATTTGGCCCAAATCCATTTTATTGAAATAACAAGCATGAAAACTTGATTCTAAGCAAAGTTTTGTTTCAAGATATGTAATTATTATACACTTGGATAGAAATATGATTACAAATTACCTATTAAATGTACTATCGTTAGAAAAGTAATCAAAGTTTAGGTAAGGAATAAGTTAAATTCTTCATGAAGAATACCACAAGGTTTCTTTTCAGCTTTTCTATTTTTTTAGTTCAAATCTGTGTGCTTAGGTCAAATTTCTACATATATTTCCCTCTGCCACAATATTTAATATTAATTCAGGGTAGTTTTTCTTTGGCATAATAAATTAGTATTTTAGAATAATTATCTTCTAGATGATGACTAATAAACCTGAAAAATATTAAAATTAAGCTGATATTTGCCAGGTCAGTGATAAAGTGTGCAAATAGTATAGGAAAAGAAAAAAGCTGAGAGAAGTTGGCCCAAAATTTCAGATTTTTTTTTTTCCCTCACTGTAGATTTGATGATTTGAAGGCACAGCTGAGCTGCAGGACAAAACTCACCTGAATCATGGGTTAGGGGAGGAAAGAATATAATTTAAGGTCACTCTGAAAGTTGGGTACAAGTTTGATAGCTTGGCAAGCCTTTGGTATGAAACTTGAAAATGATACACCACTGATTAACAGAATAAAGTTCAACTCTCTTAAAAAGGGCTAAAACTCAGATCAAATCTAATCTGAGTGTTTATATACCCAGGCTCACTGCCTTTCAGAAACAAATTAAAATTCTTCTGGAGAAATCACATGCACAGAGCCTCAAAAAATCTGTAGATTTTTCTGTATAACATTCATCATTAAGTATAAAATAACTAGTAGTTACACACTGGTACAACAAATTATTTTGAAAATAATGATATTTTGATGATAGATTCACCTATTTTAAATCTGCACTTTACTACATTGCTTTATCCAAAAGCTAAAGCAAATTAATGATAAATCTAGTATTTTACCACTGCAGCAATAAAAATTGATTTGATTGGATACAATAGAATACTGGGCTAATAGTTACTTAACAGTGAACAGATTGTTTTACTTATATAAACAAATATTTCAATATGTGGCTCTATAGTTAGTTCAGTCCCTCAAACAATGAAGGTCTTAGCTGAACTCAATGACATTTTCTTGTCTTTCTTCTTCTTATGCTTTAAATTTAGCTGTTGAAGCTCCAATATATTTCAAATAAGAGAACCAACAGCAGAAAAGAATAATAGAGCTTTCTTTATCAGTAAGGAAAGATTTTGCCAGAAGTTCCTTACTTGGCTTCCCTTTAAGTCCCATTGAACACAACTGTTCATTGCAAGGGAGGCTGGGAATTGAGCATGAAAGGAGAGATCATTAGGTCAAGCATAATTCACTCCTCAGGGAAAGCCTCATTGAATCCTGAATGGAACTGTCAGTCTCTTGGTAAAAAAAAAAAAAAAAAAGTGGGACGAGAGAGGATTTCTTCAGCTAAGACAAACCTAGAATGTATACTGGGATAGTATTTGTTTTCTTTCCACTTTTATTAACCACTCTGTAACTGGCACCAAGAAATGCACTTAGTACATGCTTAGTATTAATAACTGTGTGTTCAGTGAATGAATGATAACAGGATCTGTAACAATCTCTTTTGTAAGAATTGATTCCTGCCACATTTATGTTATTATTTCTCTGTTAGGAATGCATTAAAAGAAGATGGATATTTATTAATAAAATGACACATTTGTAGATGAATAGTTATTAGAAGAGCAATTTAAAGAATACAGTTTTATTCAATCATAGCAATACATGAGCAAACATTGATATTAAAAACTGTAGATTTCACATTTAAAAAATTAAGAGAGTTGTTTAGGTATATTCAGTTCAGTTCAGTCACTAAGTCATGTCCGACTCTATGTGACCCCATGGATTGCAGCACACTCAGCCTCCCTGTTCATCACCACTCCTGGAGTTTACTCAAATTCATGTCCATCGAGTCGGTGATGCCATCCAGCCATCACATCCTCTGTCGTCCCCTTCTCCTCCTGCCCCCAATCCCTCCCAGCATCAGGGTCTTTTCCAATGAGTCAACTCTTTGCACGAGGTGGCCAAAGTATTGGAGTTTCAGCTTCAGCATCAGTCCTTCCAATGAACACCCAGGACTAATCTCCTTTAGGATGGCCTGGTTGGATCTCCTTGCAGTCCAAGGGACTCTCAGGAGTTTTCTCCAATACCACAGCTCAAAAGCATCAATTCTTCTGGGCTCAATTTTCTTCATAGTCCAACTCTCACATCATACATGACCACTGGAAGAACCATAGTCTTGACTAGATGGATCTTTTTTGGCAAAGTAATGACTGTGCTCTTTAATATGCTGTCTAGGTTGGTCAAAACTTTCCTTCCAAGGAGAAAGCATCTTTTAATTTCATGGCTGCAATCACCATCTGCAGTGATTTTGGAGACCCCAAAAATAAAATCTGACACTGCTTCCACTCTTTCCTCATTTATTTCCCATGAAGTGATGGGACCAGATGCCATGATCTTAGTTTTCTGAGTATTGAGCTTTAAGCCAACATTTTTTTTATTAATATAAATTTTTCACTCTCCTCTTTCACTTTCATCAACAGGCTATTCAGTTCCTCTTCACTTTCTGCTATAAAGGTGGTGTCGTCTACATATCTGAGGTTATTGATATTTCTCCCAGCAGTTTTGACTGCAGCTTGTGCTTCTTCCAGCCCAGTGTTTCTCATGATGTACTCTGCATATAAGTTAAATAAACAAGGTGACAATATACAGCCTCGATGTACTCCCTTTCCTATTTAGAACCAGTCTGTTGTTCCATATCCAGGTCTAACTGTTGCTTCCTGAGCTGCATACAGGTTTCTCAAGAGGCAAATCAGGTGGTCTAGTATGCCCATCTCTTTGAGAATTTTCCACAGATTATTGTGATCCACATACTCCAAGGTTTTAGCATAGTCAATAATGCAGAAATAGATGTTTTTCTGGAACTCTCTTGCTTTTTCCATTATCCAGTGGATGTTGAGAATTTGATCTCTGGTTCCTATGCCTTTTCTAAAATGAACTTTAATATTAGGAAGTTTGTGGTTCACGTATTGCTGAAGTCTAGCTTAGAGAATTTTCAGCATTACTTTACTAGTGTGTGGAATGAGTATAATTGTGTGGTTGTTTGAGCATTTTTTTGCATTGCCTTTCTTTGGGATTGGAATGGATACTGATATTTTCCAGTCCTATGGCCACTGCTGACTTTTCCAAATTTGCTGGCATATCAAGTGCAGCACTTTTACAACATCATCTTCAAGATTTGAAATAGCTCAACTGGAATTTCATCACCTCCACTAGCTTTGTTCGTAGTGATACTTTCTAAGATCCACTTGTCTTCACATTCCAGGATGTCTGGCTCTAGGTAAGTGATGTATATGCATGGGTTTCAGTTAATTCAGAATGAAATCACTGGATTATAGACATGTATATGTAATATTTTGTGTGTGCTTAGTCACTCAGTTGTTTCATATTCTTTGTGAACCAATGGACTGTAGCCCTCAAGGCTCCTTTGTGCATGGGGATTCTCCAGGAAAGAATACAGGAGTGGGTTGCCATGCCTTCCTCCAGGAAGTCTTCCCAACTCAGGGATCGAACTCTGGTCTCCCTCATTGAGGTCGGATTCTTCCCTGAGCCACCACGGAAGCCCATATAAAATATTTTATAGAATAATATCATATAATACGTATAACAATATGTATAGCTAGATTCCCGGGAGCCAGCGTGAGGAATCCTGCCCATGGCAATTGTCATGAGGAAGGAAGCCCGACAAAACGCAAAGGCGATCTGCCTTCAGGGGTTCCCCCTGGATTTTCCTGAGCATCTATCCCCCAAAACCAGAGTCTGCCTGCCTTATTGTACTGTGCTTTCCACTCTTTTGCCTCTAAAAGGAATTAACTTAGGGCTCCAGTTAACAGCCTCCTGCATATAAAAAGAATGTCTCAGCTTAAACCCCTCTGATAGCTCTAATTTACCTGATCAGTCTGCCCGAACTTTTACAACTTGTGAATTGTTTACAGCTCCCAATTGTGAGAGGCACGAAACTTAAAGCATCTTAAAGATACAGAGCCTTTTCTAAAAAGCTAAAAATTATACTGGTGATAGATTTCACTGTTGAGTCAATGACTGCTGCCAGGCCTCCATATTCTTTATCTTTTAGGCACCTGAAGGATATTAATCAATGTAATTGGGATATAGAGAAAGGAATATAGTAGTTCTGATGTTAGCAACAGTAGACTTTTGAGTTAATTACTTTTCTCTTTGTTTTAAATCACTGTACTATTTTTCATTGTTATAAATTGTTGTGTCCTTCCTATGTAAGAATGTAACTTTTTTCAGTTCTTTCTGAGAGTGGCACCAGACTTTGGGAAGAACAACACAAATAAGTCTTCTGGTTGACAAACGCTTATCAGAAAAGGGCCGTAAAATGTTAATTGGCCTTCTGGCCAGAAGATGATATAAATCACCTAAGACTTGTGTATACAACTAGGTATGCAGAGAGAAAGCCTGGTCTTATGAGTCAGAACTGCTGACACTGCATAATTTTGCATTATCCATTGATCTCTATGTACAACCAAAGAGTATAAAAAGCCTGCCGGACAATAGAGGATGGGCCAGTCATTGGAAAGACTGGTTTCCCCCATGTCTTTTATTACTCTATTTTTCTGGCTGAATTCCCATCTNATGAGTCAGAACTGCTGACACTGCATAATTTTGCATTATCCATTGATCTCTATGTACAACCAAAGAGTATAAAAAGCCTGCCGGACAATAGAGGATGGGCCAGTCATTGGAAAGACTGGTTTCCCCCATGTCTTTTATTACTCTATTTTTCTGGCTGAATTCCCATCTCGGGTGTGGAGGCTCGCCATGTCTACTTACTTGCCCTGGCTTTTAAGATACACATGAGAGGGAGCCCAAGACGGGGCACCCCTTGCTATTCAAGAGGACATCAGTGGCTTAACATAGATGGTGCAAATCTCTTGTCCTGAGGTTTTATTAGCTTTTCACGTAAACCAAGTTATTCAGCCTCTTTTCTCCAATAATTTTTCTACTATACTATTTCTTTCTTAATCTCTCTTTATATTTCTAAATAAATAAGTTTTCCTCTCCTATGCCGTCTCCCCTTCAAATTCCCTGGATCAACCGGGGCAGGACCCCAGCACTAGATGTCTATATTTATCTATACATCCACATATTAAACATCAAAAAATCCATCCACACACATGTGTCAACATGACATCTCCATATAAGTTCAGTTCAGTTGCTCAGTTCAGTTCAGTCGCTCAGTCATGTCCGACTCTGCGACCCCATGAATCGCAGCATGCCAGGCCTCCCTATCCATCACCAACTCCCAGAGTTCACTCAGACTCACGTCCATCGAGTCAGTGATGCCATCCAGCCATCTCATCCTCTGTCATCCCCTTCTCCTCCTGCNTTTAGTTCCTCTTCACTTTGTGCCAAAAGGGTGGTGTCATTTGCATATCTGAGGTTATTGATATTTCTCATCTCCGTATAGGGGAATATAATATTTTAATTATAGCTTTTACTTGATTATTACAAGTGTCCCAATTGAAACCCAAGTAAGATACACACATTTGAAATTTGCAAGAAAACCCCATATTTTGGCTGGACCTCACTTCTGGTGCACATAACACTGTATAGGAGATTTTTATTTAAGACATTTAACATTGCCTTTAATTTAAAGTTTGAATGATCCTCTATGGACTCCAGTGCATAAAACTGTCAGTAATCCAAACTAGACTATTTTTCATGTGTCAGTCAGGCTCCTAGATTCCTAAGTATTCAGGAATTTAACAGCCATGAACATTTAAATTCCTGTCAGATGTATGACAATCATGTTGTAGTTATACAAGGTTCTTTATTTCATTTGGTTTTTTAGTTCTAGTTATTATGTAAACTCATTACTTGAAAGATGTTTGGGTCTTTATGAGCCATGGGGACTAGTTCTCTTACCTTAGTGGCTCTCTTTTTCACTTTGACTTAAAAACCTAGTTTAAATCTTGGCTCTTGAATTCTTTACATTCTAATGTTTGGAGAAAATATGTAAAGCTTGCCCAGGACAAACTGATTACTTCTAAGAGCAAAAGTAGGACTATTTTAACTTTAAGGACCACTTCTTAGAAATCAAACTGATCCTTCTTGGCATTCTAAGCAACTTACAAGAAGATGTGGTACATATATACAATGGAATATTATTCAGCCATATAAAGGAATGAAATTGAATCATTAGGAGAGATGTGAATGGACCTAGAGACTGTCATACAGAGTGAAGTTAAGTCACAAAGAGAAAAACAAATATTGTATAATACTGCATATATGTAGAATCTGAAAACGTTGGTATAGATGATCTTATTTATAAAACAGATATAGACACACAAACAGAGAACAAACATATGGATGCTGGGGGCATAGTGGGGTGATGAACTGGGAGATTGGGATTGACATATATGCACTATTGATACTATGTATAAAATAAATAACTAAAAAGAACCTACTATATAACACAAGGAACTCTACTCAATGCTCTGTGATGACCTAAATGGGAAAGAAATCCAAAAAAGAAGGGATATATGTATACATACAGCTGATTCACTTTGTATAATAGAAGATAACACAACACTGTGAAGCAACTATACTGCAATAACATTTTTAAAACATAGAAAAAATTAAAATAATAACAGTGACCAAAAATGGAGCTTTCCAAGGGCTCAGACATTCTCCTATCAGATGCCTACACATAACTTTCTACAGTAGTTGACTTGGTTGCATGTAGTTTCAAGAGGAAAAATTGAAATATAAAGCCACATGAGCACTTCAAAGAGAGATCATAGGAGAGGAACAAATTTGCTAATAGTATATTAATAAATAACTTGTATCCATTTAGACCTTCCTAATCAAAGAGTCAGGCACAACTGAGTGACTGAACTGAACTGAACTTAATGAAAATTATACTAATTAATACCATAAGCCCAAAGAAGACATAACTATGACCTTTAATGTGGGACTTGCTTGATTAAGTACAGAGAAGGAGATGTGGCGTAGAGGAAGTCTGTATGTTCACAGACTATATAATATGTAATTTATAATTAATTAAAACAATATTGAAGGTTCAACTCGAGTGACCATAATCTCTGCACCAATAACACTTTCCTATTTTATTGGAGAATGAGAAATGATAAGGTTTTCATGCAGTTATATTCAGAATGGTATTGCTTATGATAAGGAAAAGTTAAAAGCTACTTATGCCCAATACTAAGAAAATGGTTAGTAAAGTAACAGTATATCCATTGGTATTATTGAGACATTATAAATTAGTTTATATTGAAAAATGTTGCTATGAATAGCCATGTAAAATCAGGATAGAATTTTATATTTTTTGGACTGCAATAGTATAAGTAAGGGAATATTTTGTCCAAAGACGGGCACAATAAAGGACAGAAAACAGTAGAGACCCAGGAAATGCAGAAGAGATCAACATGAGATGCAAAAAAAATACATGGAAGAACTGTACAAAAAATGATCTTAGTGAACCAGATAACTGCAACAGATAACTACATTCTGGAATGTGAAGTCAAGTGAGCCTTAGAAAGCACTGCTATCAATAAAGCTAGTGGAGGCAATGGAATTCCAGTAGAGCTATTCAAAACCCTAAAAGGTGATGTTATCAAAGTGTTGCACTCAATATGTCAGCAAAGTTGGAAGACCCAGCAGTAGCCACAAGAATGGAAAGATAATTCCTTATCTCAATTCTCAGGAAGGGTAGTACTAAAGAATGTTCAAACCATTGGACAGTTGTACTCATCTCCCATGCTAGTAAGGTCATGCTTAAAATCTTGCATGGTAGGCTTCAACATTAGGTGAACCAAGAACTTCCAGACATACAAACTGGGTTTAGAAAAGGCAGAGGAATCAGAGGTCAAACTGCCAACTGGTTGCTGGATCATAGAGAAAGCAAGCAACAGAAAAACATCTACGTCTGTTTCATTGACTATGCTAAAGCCTTTGGCTATGTGGATCATAATAAACTGTGGAAAGCTCTTAAAGAGATGGGAATACCAGACAAGCTTACCTGTCTCCTGAGAAACCTGTATGCAAGTCAAGAAGCTACTGTTAGAACCCTGTATGGAACAACTGATTGGCTCAGAATTGAGAAAGGGGCACCTATATGCTGAGCATATCATGAGAAATGCCCGGCTGGATGAGTTACAAGTTGGAATCAAGATAGGTGGGAAAAAGGAACATCAACAACCTCAGATATGTGGATGATACGACTCTAATGGCAGAAAGCAGAGAAACTGGAGTTTCTTGATGAGGGTGACGGAGTCGAGTGAAAGAGCGAGCTTAAAACTGAATATTAAAAAAAATTAAGATCATAGCATCTGGGCCCTTTATTTCATGGCAAATAGAAGAGGAAAAGGTAGAGGTAGTGACAGATTTCCACTTCTTGGGTTCTAAACTCACTGCCGATGCTGACTACAGCAATGAAATCAGAAGATGATTGCTTCTTGGCAGGAAAGCTATGACAAACCTAGATAGTATGTTTGTTGAAAAGCAGAGACGTTACTCTGCCAACAAAGGATCATATAGTTAAGGCTATGATCTTCCCAGTGGTCACTTGTGCTTGTGAATGTTGGACCGCAAAGAAGGCAGAGAGCCAAAGAATTGATACCTTCGAACTGTGGTTCTAGAAAAGGTTCCTGAGAGTCCCTTGGACTGCAAAGAGATAAAGCCAGTCAATCTTAAGGTAAACCAACCCTGAATATTCATTGGAAGGACTGATGCTGAAGCTGAAACTCCAGTATTTTTGCCACTGATGCAAACAGCCAACTCACTGAGAAAGTCCCTGATGCTGGGAAATATTGAGGGCAGAGGACCTCAGAGAATGAAATGGCTAGATAGCATCACCACTGCAATGAACATGAACTAGGGCAACTTCAAGAGATGGCAAGAGACGGTGAGAGATGAGGAGGCCTAGCATGCTGCAGTCCAGGAGGTCACAAAGAGTTGGGCATGATAGGGCATTGGACAGCAACAATAAAATGAGTAATAGTTATAAGCAACCCACTCAAGTATTATTGCCAGAAAATTTCCAAGGACAGAGGAGCCTGGTGGGCTATAGTCATGGCCACAAAGAGTCAGACATGATGGAGCAACTGAACATTCAATATAAGTAATGGATAGATGTGATGGCTTTTTGATATGTCATTTTGGCTAGATTTTTGTACCCTGTTGCTTAATAACACTAATCTAGTGATCCTATGAAGGGGTGTTATAGATGAAATGAGATTCCCCCATTAGTGAACTTTTAGTGATATGTTTCTGTGTGCCTAACTTAGAAGGATTTTTTTTTTTTTTAGAAAATTTTAAACAAAGCTGAAGAGTCCAACCTGTGGATGACAGCTCTGCCCCTTGTTTGTTGAATTCTAGCTGTTTCCAGATCTTCCTATCTTGATTACTGTGGCCAACAGCTTCAACCATCATGTGAGGTCCCAATTTGCTTGTGATTTTTCCTTCCTAGTGGCCTGCTTTTCAGAATCTGGATTTGTTTAATGGTCTCCACCCCTATGTAAGCCAACTCCCTGTGAAACATCCTTCAATATGTTATCTTACTAGTTCAGTTTCTCTGATTACACACTAACTGATACAATGGATGAAATATATGCAATTTGTATACTAAATAAAATATCCAAAGTCAATTGTAAATGTTTCCAGGTGATTGGCAAGGTTTAGGTTTTTTCTTTTCTTTTTTTTAAAATTGTATCATTTCTACAATTTATGTAGATAAATCAGATTATCATAGGTTTGGGGCATTTTTTAAATTAATAATTTCATTTATTTATTTATTGGCAGTACTGGAACCTCATTGCTGCACTGGCTTTCTTCTAGTTGCATGAGTGGGGGCTACTCTTCGTTGCACTGCACAGGCTTCTCACTGTAGTGGCTTCTCTTGTTGTAGAGAACGGGCTTTAGGGCATACAGGCTTTAACAGTTGTGGCATATGGGCTCAGGAGTTGTGGCTCATGGGCTCTAGAGCGTAGGGTCAGGAGTTGGGGTGCCTGGGTTTAGCTGCCCCATAGCATGTGGGATCTTCCCAAGACCAGGTATCGAATTGGCATCTCCTGCACTGGCAGGAGGATTCTTTAGCACTGAGAGCCACCAGAGAAGTTCCCAGACTAACAAAGTTAAATGCCATTATATTTGAAACTTTTACAGATAACTCTCTTGGTCTTTTTCTAATATCAACATTCAGTTTCATGTTACTTATTCATTTCAAAGAACAAACTGCATTTAGAATGATAATTTCTGTAAGTGTCAATTACAGGATGATTTTCATTTTAAATTATAATTGGTTTTAAAAGATAATTGTCATGACTACAGAGAATATGTGTTTTGCAAGGTTATTTTCTGGGTCTCCATACTGCCCACCTCTGAGCCAATTGCTGTTGTCTGAGCTTGCAGTGGTTGAACAAGTCACTCTTGATCAAATTCCCTCCTCAGTGACAGCCAGCCTTGGCCTAGAAATCCAGGTGGTGCTATTTGTTGCAAAGTCTTGTGACTCTTTGCAAACCCACGGACTGCAGCATGCCAGGACTTCACCGTCACCATCTTGGAGTTTGCTCAAACTCAAGTCCACTGACTCAGTGATGTCATCCAACCATCTCATCCTCTGTCTTGCTTTTTCTATGATCCATTGTACATTGGCAATTTGACTTTGGAAAAAGCAGATCATTAATTCATTCAATTAAAAAATTGTTAAGTGTTTTCTCTGTCTCAGATTATGTATTCAATTCTGGATAAATTAAGACCATTTCAAACTCTTAGCATGGAAGAACTATTTCAAGGTAGAATCGAACAAGAAAATTTAACACAGTGCAATATACTTTAAAAATATAAGTGGCCTAAACTGACTAATTCTAACTCCAGTTAAATTACTTTAATAGTCTCCACATTTTTTATATTAACTGAACAATATTGTTGCTCTAGGCTCATACTGTATTATAGCAAATATATTTCCAAAAAAGCAAGAGTAGTTTAATATTAATTGTCCTGTTTAGAAACAACATAAAATTAAAAACTTGAACACAGATTATCTTACATATCAAAAACACCACAGGAATTCTTAAAATATAAAAAAAAGACTTGTCTTCCAAACCTGAACATCTTAAGGAAATAAAGATTTTGATAATAAATTGATGTTTATCTATGTATATACATATAGGAATACATATATATATATATATATAATAAAATGAGACTTCTTTGAAGATTTTTATTTTATTTTTGACTGTGCTGAGTCTTAGTTGCTGTGGGCAGGCTTTCTAAAATGAGACATTTAAAGTCTTACTATAAATAACAACTTGCTTTATTTCAACAAAACCTGCAAAAAATATTTTATGTTTTCAGATAAAAAGAAAAAAATTTACTCTTCATAGTTAGATCAAATAATGACCTCACTAAAATTTTATCTGTACCTGCAAAGTATAACATATTTATGAGGGGTTCATCAAAAAAATGAATTATGAAGGTTGACTTGATCTGTCTTGCATATTGGCAAAAGTTCTATGCACTGTCTGCACCCTCTAAAATAAGACTCTATCTCTGTTTGAAGTATCTGCCTGATATTTATTGCAAATGTATACTCATTTCTCTCATGCATTTTTCTCATTTTAATTTCTCTGTACACCTTACCAGTCATTACTATTTTAACTATTATAATACTTGAATTCTTTTTTATATGAAAATAATTTCTCTTTAGCAAAATAAAACATGTAATTGTCTAACTGATATTTACTCTTTATAAGCCAATAATATAAATTTAACAGGTGCATATAATATCTTATTCATGTCATGTTCAATATTTTTACATACAATACTTCTAACCAGAGGAGAGGACTTGCTATTGGTATTTCTCTTGGCAGTAGTTCAGTTATATACCAATAAATTCGGAAAACTGTACATAAGTTCATGTTCAGTGCTTCAGTTGTGTCCTGATCTTTACAATCCATTGGACTGTAGCCCAGCAGGCTCCTCTGTCCATGGGATTCTCCAGGCAAGAATACTGGAGTGGGTTGTCATGTCCTCATTCTGGAGGATCTTCCCAACCCAGGGATCAAACCTACATATCCTATGTCTCTTGCATTTGCAGGCAGGTTCTTTACCTCAAATATATCATTTTTAACTTTTAAAATTATTTAAGATGCACCTTCATATGAATGAGCTTCCCTGGTGGCTCAGTGGCAAAATAACTTGCTGCAATATAAGAGCCATGGGTTTAATTCCTGGGTTGGGCAGATCCTTTGGAGAAGGAAATGACAACTCATTGAAGTATTCTTGCCTGGTGAATCCCATGGAGAGAGGAGTCTGGTGGGCTACAGTCCATGGTGTTGCAAAGAGATAGATACAACTTTGCAACTAAACACCACCAACAACACAAAAACTAATCTAAAAATGTTTCATCTAAACACAAATTACCTTAAAATTATTTATACACGTGCCAACATATATTTGTTCTTTTTATGTAATCATATTGTCTACTGATAGATACTAGAAAATTAACCAGAGAAAATTTATAAAACCTATTAACCTAATAATGTCAGTACTAAATAAAAATATTAAAGCAACATTCAAAATACCAATTGAAGTTCATAATATGAAATCAATATGGATATACATAAGACAAAAAAATTATAAATATTTGATACTGAACATGAACTTGAAGAGGGTTATATTTGGATGTAAAGTAGTAAGAAATAGTCTCAAGTGCCAGAAACTTAGTGAAAAAGTGAGTGAAAGTGTTAGTTGCTCAGTGGTGTCTGGTTCTTTGCAACCTCATGGACTGCCAGGCTCCTCTGTGGAATTCTCCAGGCAAGAATACTGAAGTGTTTTGCCATTCCCTTCTCTAGCGGATCTTCCTGACCCAGAGATCCAACCAGGGTCTCCTGCATTGTTGACAGGATAAGCAACAAATTAGTATTTTTGGAAGATTTATAGAACTGGGATTAGAATAGTCTTAGAAGATTACTGAGCTATACATGAATTATAAGGTATGAACTTGGATCAGGCTGTGATTATTTTCAAAAGGGTTTTCAAATACTAAAGTCTAGATAGTAAAGTTACAAATCACTTGAAATCACCAAAAAAAAAAAAAAGTAATTATTGCAGTGAAATAGACCTTAGTTCACACCCTTGTGAATCTGGTTAATTATGTTACTTGGTACTTTTCTGAACTTAGGCAAAAAAAACTTACTTCTGTGTCTAGCAGAAGCACTTGTAAATAGTTCAATAAGCGTAGCTCTCATTTTTCTCATTATTTCCTTTGGGATAATATTAAAGTAAAAAAGAGGAAACAAAGTTTTACATAACATATAAGAGCAGAAAAAATTTACCTTATTTATAGATCAAATACAAATTGCAGATAATATTTACATATACCAGTTAATTTCTATATTTTGGGTCTTTTGCAATAATATAAATAAACTCATTTCTAAAAATATTGATAAAAATAATTTAATGAGTTCTAATTTGTAATAAAACACTAACTGAAAGTATTGGCAAAAGTCTAAATTCACTGCTATTTTGTTAATGAAAGTAAAAATGTTTATATTACAAAACTAATATTTAAATAAATGGATCTCTGGATGCTATATCAAATGCTTAATATGACCTATTCCCATTTATTGATGTAAGAAGAATGAATGAAGAATGTAATTGAAATTCAAGAGACAATATTAACGTATCAGTCTAAGTTAAGCTATATGAACTTAAACCTCACATGACCACAAATAATATATATAATCAATTTATGATGTAAAAGGCAACTTTCATTCTGATCATTAGAAGCCAAGATATATATTTTTATTTAGAATTAAAATGCTGTTCAATGAAACCTATTCAGTTCAGTTCAGCTCAGTTCATTTCAGTCACTCAGTCGTGTCCGACTCTTTGTGACCCCATGAACTGCAGCACGTCAGGCCTCCCTGTCCATTACCAACTCCTGGAGTTCACTCAAACTCACGTCCATCCAGTTGGTGATGCCATTCAGGTATCTCATCCTCTGTCGTCCCCTTCTCCTCCTGCCCCCAGCCCCTCCCAGCATCAGGGTCTGTTCCAATGAGTCAACTCTTTGCATGAGATGACCAAGGTATTGGAGTTTCACCTTTAGCATCAGTCCTTCCAATGAACACCCAGGACTGATCTGCTTTAGAATGGACTGGTTGGATCTCTGTGCAGTCCAAGGGACTCTCAAGAGTCTTCTCCAACACAACAGTTCAAAAGCATCAGTTCTTCAGTGCTCAGCTTTCTTCACAGTCCAAATCTCACATCCATACATGTCTACTGGAAAAATCATAGCCTTGACTAGATGGACCTTTGTTGGCAAAGTAATGTCTCTAGTTTTGAATATGTTACCTAGGTTGGTCATAGCTTTTCTTCCAAGGAGTAGGTGTCTTATAATTTCATGGCTGCAATCACCATCTGCAGTGATTTCAAGCCCACAAAAACAAAGTCTGACACTGTTTCCACTGTTTCCCCGTCTATTTCACATGAAGTGATGGGACTGGATGCCATGATCTTCGTTTTCTGAATGTTGAACTTTAAGCTGACTTTTTCGCTCTCCTCTTTCACTTTCATCAAGAGGCTTTTTAGTTCCTCTTCACTTTCTGCCATAAGGGTGGTGTCATCTGCATATCTGAGGTTACTGATATTTCTCCCAGCGATCTTGATTCCAGTCTGTGCTTCTTCTAACCCAGGGTTTCTTGTGATGTACACTGCATATAAGTTAAATTAGCAGGGTGACAATATACAGCCTTGATGTACTCCGTTTCCTATTTGGAACCAGTCTGTTGTTCCATGTCCAGTTCTAAATGTTGCTTTCTGACCTGCATACAGGTTTCTCAAGAGACAGATCAGGTGGCCTGGTATTCCCATCTCTTTTAGAATTTTCCACAGTTTATTGTGATTCACACAGTCAAGGGTTTTAGCATAGTCAATAAAGAAGAAGTAGATGTTTTTCTGAAACATTCTTGCTTTTTCCATGATCCAGAGCAGGTTGGTAATTTGATCTCTCGTTCCTCTGCCTTTTCTAAAACTAGCTTGAACATCTGAAAGTTCACAATTCACGTATTATTGAAGCCTGACTTGGATAATTTTGAGCATTAAGTTACTAGTGTGTGAGATGAGTGCAATTGTGTGGTAGTTTGAGCATTCTTTGACATTGCCTTTCTTTGGGTTTGAAATGAAAACTGATATTTTCCAGTCCTGTGGCCACTGCTGACTTTTCCAAATTTGCTGGCATATTGAATGCAGCACTTTCACAGCATCATCTTTCAGGATTTGAAATAGCTCAACTGGAATTCCATCACCTCAACTAGCTTTTTTCATAGTGATGCTTTCTAAGGTCCACTCGACTTCATATTCCAGGATGTCTGGCTCTAGATGAGTGATCACATCATCGTGATCATCTTGGTCGTGAAGTTCTTTTTTTTTTAGAGTGCTCCTGTGTATTCTTGCCACCTCTTCTTAATATCTTCTGCTTCTGTTAGGTCCATACCATTTCTGTCCTTTATCAAGCCCATCTTTGCATGAAATGTTCCCTTGGTATCTCTAATTTTCTTGAAGAGATCTCTAGTCTTTCCCATTCTTTTGTTTTCCTCTATTTCTTTGCATTGATAGCTGAGGAAGGCCTTCTTATCTCTTCTTGATCTTCTTTGGAACTCTGCATTCAGATGCTTATATCTTTCCTTTTCCCCTTTGCTTTTTGTTTCTCTTCTTTTCACAGCTATTTGTAAGCACACCTAGACAGTCATTTTTCATTTTTGCATTTCTTTTCCATGGGGGTGGTCATGATCCCTGTCTCCTGTACAATNAGCTGAGGAAGGCCTTCTTATCTCTTCTTGATCTTCTTTGGAACTCTGCATTCAGATGCTTATATCTTTCCTTTTCCCCTTTGCTTTTTGTTTCTCTTCTTTTCACAGCTATTTGTAAGCACACCTAGACAGTCATTTTTCATTTTTGCATTTCTTTTCCATGGGGGTGGTCATGATCCCTGTCTCCTGTACAATGTCATGAACCTCATTCCATAGTTCATTAGGCACTCTATCTATGACATCTAGGCCCTTAAATCTATTTCTCAATTCCACTGTATAATCATAAGGGATTTTATTTAGGTCATACCTGAATGATCTAGTGGTTTTCCCCTCTTTCTTCAATTTAAGTTTGAATTTGGCAATAAGAAGCTCGTGATCTAAGCCACAGTCAGATCCTGGTCTCGTTTTTGCTGACTGTATAGAGCTTCTCCATCTTTGGCTGCAAGACTATAATCAATCTGCTTTTGGTGTTGACCATCTGGTGATGTCCATGTGTAGAGTCTTCTCTTGTGTTGTTGGAAGAGGGTGTTTGCTATGACCAGTGCATTCTCTTGGCAGAACTCTATTAGCCTTTGCCCTGTTTCATTCCGTATTCCAAGACAAATTTGCTTTTGTTACTCCAGGTGTTTCTTGATTTCCTACTTTTGCATTCCAGTCCCCTTTAATGAAAAGGACATCTTTTTGGGGTGTTAGTTCTAAAAGGTCTTGTAGGTCTTCATAGGACTGTTCAACTTCAGCTTCTTCAGCATTACTGTTTGGGGCATAGACTTGGATTACTGTGATATTGAATGGTTTGCCTTGGAACCGAAAAAAGATCATTCTGTCGTTTTTGAGATTGCATCCAAGTACTGCTTTTCGGACTCTTGTTGACCATGATGGCTATTCCATTTCTTCTAAGAGATTCCTGCCCACAGTAGTACATATAATGGTCATCCGTGTTAAGTTCATCCATTCCAGTCCATTTTAGTTTGCTGATTCCTAGAATGTTGACATTCACTCTTGCCATCTCCTGTTTGACCATTTCCAATTTGCCTTGATTCATAGACCTAACATTCCAGGTGCCTATGCAATATTGCTCTTTACAGCAGCGGACCTTGCTTCTATCACCAGTCACATACACAGCTGGGTATTGTTTTTGCTTTGGATTCATCCCTTCATTCTTTCTGGAGTTATTTCTCCACTGATCTCCAGTAGCATACTGGACACCTACTGACCTGGGGAGTTCCTCTTTTAGTATCCTATCATTTTGCCTTTTCGTATTGCTCATGGGGTTCTCAAGGCAAGAATACTGAAGTGGTTTGGCTTTCCCTTCTCCAATGGACCACATTCTCTCAGACCTCTCCACCATGACCCGCCCATCTTGGGTTTCCCCAGGAGCATGGCTTAGTTTCATTGACTTAGACAGGCTGTGGTCCTAGTGTGATTAGACTGACTAGTTTTCTGTGAGTGTGGTTTCAGTGTGTCTGCCCTCTGATGCTCTCTTTCAACACTTACCATCTTATTTGGGTTTCTCTTAACTTGGACTTGGGGTATCTCCTCATTGCTGCCCCTCAAACCTATTAGGATTATTATTACTTTGAAATAAATGAATTACCAATTTTTATTAATTTGCATCTCAGTAGATGAGGATTTGAAAAATTGCATAGTGACATTTGTTAATAAATTAAATAATACAAACATTAAAATGGAATATTATCAATCTCAAAAAAAATCTTCAAAAATGTCTTTTTCTCAAAATACTGTTTAAAATGGAGGTTTGATATTGACTGGTACACAGAGTGCTAATATGACAGTATATCTGCTTTTTTTAATGACTTATTAGGTAATGTTTGATTTCCAAACTCTCATACAATGGTAGCTTGTTTTGCTAATACTAAGATATTTATTTTAATAAACAAATATTTTATACAATTTTAATTAAGTAGATCATATGAAAAGGAGACTTTTTAAAGCAAAAATGAAACAGAAGCTGCCTCAAGCTATTTTCAAAAGAAAGCAGTTTTCAAAATTTGAGAAACTACTAACAAAATATTTTTACTTTTTCATACATTTTAAATAAAATCAAACTAACATACCTAATTGACAACATCTGTTGGATCATCAAAAAAGCAAGAGAGTTCCAGAAAAGCATTTATTTCTGCTTTATTGAGTATGCCAAAGCCTTTGACTGTGTGGATCAAAATAAACTGTGGAAAATACTGAAAGAGATGGAAATACCAGGCCACCTGACCTGCCTCTTCAGAAACCTGTATGTAGGTCAGGAAGCAACAGTTAGAACTGGACATGGAACAACAGACTGGTTCCAAATAGGAAAAGGAGTAGATCAAGGCTGTATATTGTCAACCTGCTTATTTAACTTCTATGCAGAGTACATCATGAGAAACGCTGGGCTGGAAGAAGCACAAGCTGGACTCAAGATTGCTGGGAGAAATATCAGTAGCCTCAGATATGCAGATGACACCACCCTTACGGCAGAAAGTGAAGAGGATCTATAAAGCCTCTTGATGAAAGTGAAAGAGGAGAGTGAAAAAGTTGGCTTAAAGCTCAACATTCAGAAAACCAAGATCATGGCATCCAGTCCCATCACTTCATGGGAAATAGATGGGGAAACAGTGGAAACAGTGTCAGACTTTATTTTGGGGGGGGCTCCAAAATCATTGCAGATGGTGACTGCAGCCATGAAATTAAAAGATGCTTACTCCTTGGAAAGAAAGTTATGACCAACCTAGACAGCATATTCAAAAGCAGTGACATTACTTTGCCAACAAAGGTCCATCTAGTCAAGGCNAAACAGTGTCAGACTTTATTTTGGGGGGGGCTCCAAAATCATTGCAGATGGTGACTGCAGCCATGAAATTAAAAGATGCTTACTCCTTGGAAAGAAAGTTATGACCAACCTAGACAGCATATTCAAAAGCAGTGACATTACTTTGCCAACAAAGGTCCATCTAGTCAAGGCTATGGTGTTTCCAGTAGTCATGTATGGATGTGAGAGTTGGGCTGTGAAGAAAGCTGAGTGCCAAAGAATTGATGCTTTTGAACTGTGGTGTTGGAAAAGACTCTTGAGAGTCCCTTGGACTGCAAGGAGATACAACGAGTCCATCCTAAGGGAGATCAGTCCTGGGTGTTCATTGGAAGAACTGATGCTGAAGCTGAAACTCCCAATACTTTTCCACCTCATGTGAAGGGTTAACTCATTTAAAAAAAAAAAACAACCTGACGCTGGGACAGATTGGGGACAGGAGAAGAAGGGGACGACAGAGGATGAGATGGCTGGATGGGCTCACCGCCTTTATGGGCATGAGTTTGGGTAAACTCCAGGAGTTGGTGATGGACAGGGAGGCCTGGCGTGCTGTGATTCATGGGGTCACAAAGAGTCGGACAGGATTGAGGGACAGAACTGAACTGAATGCATATATACAGAAGATAGTGCCAAGAGAATGCATAACTCTATTGTTAAGTAGAGCTGAAAACTGGTAAGAACAAGGTATAACAACAGGGAAATAAATTGTATTAATTTGAATAGTGACATACAATGTATCCTGGAAAATAAAAGAACTGTTTAGCTAAATACAATAACCTGGGTAAGGCACAATCTTAATGCAAAGATAGATATATAATATGATAGATATGCAATATAAATACATTCACACTAAATTCAAACAGACCAAACTAAAGTCTAGTAATTAGTGATATATACTGAAATGACTAAGGTCTAAAATGAAAATGTAAAACACAGTCAATGTATCAATAAATCAAAATTATATAGCTTTAGTGAAAAGGCTTTTGCTGAGAAGCATATGAGGAATCATTGTGTCTTAATGCTTTATGTCTATTCTGGAGATCCGGGTTCAATCCCTGGGTTGGGAAGATCCCTTGGAGAAGCAAATGACAACCCACTCTAGTACTCCCACTCTAGTACTCTTGCCTGGAAAATACTATGGACAGAGGAGTCTCATAGGCTACAGTCCATGTGGTCTCAAAAAGTCAGACATGACTGAGTGATTTTCCTTTCACTTTTCACAATAAAAATAGTTGTATAAAAGTAGATATTTTCTATATATTTTAAAATTAATCTGTATTCAGTTCAGTTCAGTTACTAATTCGGGCCACCCCATGAACCGCAGCACACCAGGCCTTCCTGTCCATCACCAACTCCAGGAGTTTACCCAAACCCATGTCCATTGAGTTGGTGATGCCATCCAACCATCTCATCCTCTGTCGTCCCCTTCTTCTCCTGCCCTCAATCTTTCCCAGCATCAGAGTCTTTTCAAATGAGTCGACTCTTTGCATTAGGTGGCCAAAGTATTGGAGTTTCAGCTTCAGCATCAGTCCTTCCAATGAGTATTCAGGACTGATTTCCTTTAGGATTGACTGGTTGGATCTCCTTGCAGTCCAAGGGACTCTCAAGAATCTTCTCCAACACCACAGTTCAAAAGCATCAATTCTTCAGGGTCAGCTTTCTTTATGGTCCTACTCTCACATCCATATACACAACTACTGGAAAAACCATATCTGTGACTAGCCGGATCTTTTTCAGCAGAGTAATGTCTCTGTTTTTTTAATATGCTGTCTTGTTTGTTATAGCTTTTCACCCAGGGAGCAATTGTCTTTTGATTTTGAAGACCAAGCAAATAAAATCTGTCACCGTTTCCATTGTTTCCCCACCTATTTGCCATAAAGTGATGGAGACCGGATGCCTTGATCTTTGTTTATTGAATGTTGAGTTTTAAGCCACATTTTTCACTCTCCTCTTTCATTTTCATCAAGAGGTTCTTTAGTTCCTCTTCGCTTTCTGCCATAAGGATGCTATCATCTGTATAGCTGAGGTCTCTAAAATATGTACCATTAAGATGGTATTTTACTCAGGAGACCATTGATAATTTAATTATTGAAATTGTACTAGGCATAATACAATGATCTTCTTATCCAAATCACTTACCAAAATTCAACATGGTTGAGCCAAAATGATACCCATTGATCTATCAATCTCATATCTGGTGATTTGAAGAAACTCTCTCCTCCACTAAATGATCTCAAGAATCATATACCTGCCTTCCTGTAAAATGTTTATTTTCTCTGTAATCGATATCTTTATAGAGAAAAATATTATATTTTCTATATGTTATATTTTTCTGAAATGTTACCATTTATAAAGTCTCTGAATGTTATGTAAATTAGTAAATAAAGTTGCCTATAAATATATTTCAAGTGACTTAATATTAATACCACTTTTTACCTTCTTTCTTTTATCCTTGCAAAGCAATGTGAACCCTGAGAATGAACATTTTCTGTTAGTGGTGAATGGTGTATATTTACTTACAAGATTGTTATTTAAAAAAAAAAAATGTTCCAAAGGATTGTATTCTTTTTGAGTTCCAATACAGAGAATGAAATATTGATTACTGAGTTGTAATATTATGATTTTCAAACAAAAATGTTTTGTTCATATAAATCCATTGAGAAGGAACATTTGTTTGAACAAGTTTAATAAGCTATTGATAATCTTCCACTTTTCTTTTTCAAAGTAGGTATCAGAAGAATATCAGCTTGGTTCCTAACTGAATTCATAGTATGTTTATAAATACCATCTTCCTGCTCATTTCTGATTAGCAATAGAAGTCATAAAAACAAACCAAGCATCTAAGAATTTTTAAATCAGATGCCTTTAGAAATATTAATCTATTTTTAAGTTCCATTGTAAGAGAAACAGAAGCACGTTTCTTTCTTTTTTAATCATATGTTTATTTATTTATTTATGTTAATTGGAGGCTAATTACTTTACAATATTGTTGTGGTTTTTGCCATACATTCACATGAATCAGCCATGGGTGTACAGCAAATATTTATTGTATTCCAGCTATGTGCCAGGAAATCTTCTAGAAAGAAAACCAACAGAGAAGCACAAAATATACATGAATGCCAAGATGACAGAGTTTAATACATTCTAAATGCAAGGTATGAAAATGTCAAATTAATAAATCATATAATCGTGTTATTTAAAACATTATATTTCATGTTAGCCTCCCATGGCAACAAGATCANACAGCAAATATTTATTGTATTCCAGCTATGTGCCAGGAAATCTTCTAGAAAGAAAACCAACAGAGAAGCACAAAATATACATGAATGCCAAGATGACAGAGTTTAATACATTCTAAATGCAAGGTATGAAAATGTCAAATTAATAAATCATATAATCGTGTTATTTAAAACATTATATTTCATGTTAGCCTCCCATGGCAACAAGATCACATTTGCTCTTCTGGTATTATTTAACTTATATGCAGAGTACATCATGAGAAACGCTGGGCTGGGAGAAGCACAAACTGGAATTAAGATTGCTGGGAAAAATATCAATAACCCCAGATATGCAGATGACACCACCCTTATGGCAGAAAGTGAAGAAGAACTAAAGAGCCTGTTGATAAAAGTGAAAGAGAAGAGACAAAATGTTGGCTTAATGTTCAACATTCAGAAAATGAAGATCATGGCATCTGGTCCCATCCCTTCATGGGAAATAGATGGGGAGACAGTCGAAACAGTGTCAGACTTTATTTTTTTGGGCTCCAAAATCACTGCAGATGGTGATTGCAGCCATGATATTAAAAGATGCTTACTCCTTGGAAGGAAAGTTATGACCAACCTAGACAGCATATTGAAAAGCAGAGACATTACTTTGCCAACAAAGGTCTGTCTAGTCAAGGCTATGGTTTTTTCAGTGGTCATATATGAATGTGAGAGTTGGACTGTGAAGAAAGCTGAGCACTGAAGAATTGATGCTTTTGAACTGTGGTGTTGGAGAAGACTCTTGAGAGTCCCTTGGACTGCAAGGAGATCCAACAAGTCCATTCAGAAGGAGATCGGCCCTGGGATTTCTCTGGAAGGAATGATGCTAAAGCTGAAACTCCAGTTCTTCGGCCACCTGATGTGAAGTGTTGACTCATTGGAAAAGACTCTGATGCTGGGAGGGATTGGGGGCAGGAGGAGAAGGGGATGACAGAAGATGAGATGGCTGGATGGCATCACTGACTCGGTGGACATGAGTCTGAGGGAAATCTGGGAGTTGGTGATGGACAGGGAGGCCTGGCGTGCTGCGATTCATGCGGTCGCAAAGAGTCAGACGCGACTGAGCAACTGAACTGAACTGAACTAATACATTAATTTCTCTCTCTTTTAGGCCCAGCCATAATTATTGAACAAAACATTATATGAAGAATCCCACTATAATTCGGTAAAGGAAATAGAATGAGGAACGAGCCAGTATTTAAGGTGCAGTAACCAATACAGTGAAAAGTGAAAGTGTTAGTCACTCAGTTGTTTCTCTTTGTGATCCCATGACTGTAGATGCTGAGCTCCTCTGCCCATGGGATTCTCTAGCCAAGAATATTGGAGTCGGTTTCCATGCCCTCCTCCAGGAGATCTTCACAATAATCAATAGAAGAGCAATCTGAAATATTTTAATGAGAAAAATAGTGCAGTATTTTAAAACTCCCAAAGCAAAAATGGGAACATCTGAGTGTTATTCATAACTTACTAAATATAAGATTATATTTCAGCAAATTGCTTAATATCATAATGGTTCAAAATTATATTATATTTATTTCAATGTGTTAGGAAAAGCAAACAAGAATACAGATTAAGAAATGTATCATCAAGAAAAGTATCAGAAAGACAAGAGAAGTTATCTGAATCAGAGTTGAATATAAATGAATAAATAAGAAAAATTATAATTATATTCACCTAAGAAGATGAGAGTTTTCAAGTCTCATTAAAATTACATATCCTGTGAGGGAAAAGAAATTCCATCTGTGGTACCATTTTCTATTGTCTAACAAGTCCAGTAACAGAGTCAAAGAGAAGCTTTTGTTATCACTGCAGAGAGCTGGTTGTGTTGTTGATGAAACCCATGTTAATTACTCCCATCTATTGATGTGTTTCTGTGGGAAAATATACTCACAATTATATAATTTATTTCACTGTAAATACATTTGTTTACACATTTCCAAGCTATTTGTCATTTAATTTGTTTTTGATATTGTTTTTCTCACAGTAGTGCAAAATCTAATAAACATTCAAAAAAACTTTCAGATAAGAATAATAATGGAATTACAGGGGAAACTGTGATATATAGGAACTGTGAAGGAGGGTAGAATAGAAGAAAACAAATTAGGTCAGTTGTAAGAAATCCAAATGAAATTATCAAAAGATGAGTAAGAGTCAAAGCTCTTGACTCAGGCAAAGGAAGCAATTGGAGATGGGAGGTTAGGGGTGGGGGTTTGGATTGGAAAGTGTTGGCCTAACCTAGTTAATTTCAGTAAAGTGAATTTGTTCAAGCTTTAGACTAATTTTAAAAGTTCTGTGATGCATTTGCTTTCTTGGTGGCTCTTCTTTGTTTAATGTTTTTCTAAATGCATTTATCCTATGCAGACATACATCTGTAAATATGCAAACTCCTGAAACTGAGTACATTTAAATATATACAATACATGTATTTAATTAATAAAATCACATTTACCGTATTAATTCATTCAATTTTAAATGATTATAAAAGAGAAACAAGGCTAAGCATTATGGAGATATATCACAGTAAGATTTTTATTCATATGAAATCAACTATTATGTGGCTTATAATCCAGTTCATACAACATTAAATCAAACATACTTTTAGCACTCTTGATATGTCAAAATGTACGTGGAACTCATGCAAATTAAAATCAAAACACAGGATACTTAGGCTAAAGGTAAAGGAAAAAAAAAAATAGACCAGAGGATGATAGATGTCTTACATATTTTGAAGAAACTGAAAGAAATGTATAAATAATTGATTTTAGAAATGGAAGAAAATGAGATACCAATCACTTATTTAAAATTAAGGGTATTTCACTGAAGGTTTTTATTATGAACACAATCACAACAGGTCTGATGATACATGGTGACTGGAAATAGCTTCAATTTAGGAATAGTGGCCATTAGATGAATACAAAAAATGACTACAAGTATTGAAAAAACTTAAGGCTTCCAGCAAAACATATATTGTGAGGTTATTTTGTCTATAAATGTTATTTTCATTTTTTTTTCTTGCTTTCCTTCTTTATGTAAGTGTTAGATGATAGGGGAAACAGGTGTAATAAAATTGAAGATATTATAATCTAAAGTGGTAAGTCAGAATTTTCAGTGAATTTATTTAGCAATATTCTCTCCAGCTTTAATTTCCATGGATTAAAAATGTTGACTGGACTATCTCTACACAGGTTTTCATTTCCTCTCGTTACTCTAATGAGTCACAGAGGCATCCTGGATTATTAGTTTTCCCAGCTATTAGAGACTTGATGACTTCCTTTTCCATTTATTTTGCTTTCCTCCTTACTCCTACTGGAATACAGCTTTCTAGATAATCTCCCATTCACCTGGTGCCTCTCCCCTCTGGAAGTGGTTATTTTTAGACTACTCCCAACTGTTTTGAAAACATTATTTTACCTTGAATTTTTAAAATTCAATTTCTTGTTCGCTTTGATTTTTCTATTTTCCATACATTTGTGTCAGCTCCAGAATCTCAGAGGTTTGCCTTTGTGGTAATTTACTGAATTATTTTATGGGTATATAGTTAATGCTGCTATTTAGAGAGTTTTAATATAAGTACAATACTATTTTATGTAATGCTTTAATGACTTAAACTATTGAAATCTTGCTACTTATTCTTATCTTCCATGTTTAACATGTCTATTAACTAATTTTAAAGTGTTCTCCTAGCTTCCAACTATCCTTTTGTTGATAAAGATATCTGTATATGCATGCTGAAGTCATGTCCAAACCAGCTCAAAATATTAACACAGACATGGGGTGTAATTTTCAGTATTAAGAGTCCATAAAGATAGAATACTTGAAAGCAAAAAAAAAAAAATCTAGGCATTCTCTGATTATTCTGAACTTAATTCTTTGGGTTGTCGTGAAGGTAAATGAGTTATAGTATTTTAAAATCCTGGGCTTCCCTGGTGGCTCAGATGGTAAAAAAATCCACCTGCAATGCAGGAGATCCAGGTTCAATCCCTGGGTCAGGAAGATACCCTGGAGAAAGAAATGGCTACCTACTGCAGTATTTTTGCCCAGAGAACCCCATGGCCAGAGAAGCCAGGCCAGCTATTGTCCATAGGGTCATAAAGAGTGGACACAACTGAGCAACTAACGCTAACTAGCAAACCAAAATCCCTTGCAACCATGTGCCATATCACAGACTATTTTATAAAAAATTGAATCCATTGCCTCCAACAAAATATGTGTTCTTTAGCACTAAAATTGATGCAGTATTTATTTCAGGCCCTAACTCAATCTTGGATACATGTGAGAACTTTAGACAAACACATCAATAAGCATCCTGGGAGGTATAAACAAACAAAAGGAGAAACAGAATGGAAGTATATGGGGAAAAATATGGATTTTTTTTTTCTTTCCCTTTAAATGAAACTGTCCACATAACATTGAGAAAAAAGCTTTAATTAAAAATCTAGCAACATTTTGTATGTATTTTGAGATTTTTGTTTGGTTTGTTTTTCTCTTAGAAGACAGGGTATGTCATTCATTTAAAAAGTATATTTAACTCCAAATCAGCTTTCTAGAATTATTTTTATTCAACATAAATGATATAGTAATTATTGCAAGACATCATGGCCTCTAGAAGCACTCTTTATAAAATAACAACACAAATAAGAATATGTACAAGCATTAATTCCCCAAATGCTCAGGCATTTTTTTCTCTTTAGACTCATAGATTTCTTTGAGAAATAGTTTGTTCTTTGTTTGGCATAACTATAGATATTGTATAAAATAATAGATGTTGTATAAAATAATATATGTTAACTGTCAAGTAAATAATGATTGTATCCCAACTCTGAATGGCATTGTTTAACTGAATTATCTATAAATGAGTCTGTGCATAAGGGTATGTATGACATTGTTTGCATAGAGATGGTAACCAAGTTTATTCCCCTGATCCCTAAGATACTGCTCATATTTCCTGAAATGTAACCCAGATTTTATTTAAGACAGGATGTGTTGCAGTTGTTGTTTGTTGACTATATAAGTCATGCCTATACTCCTATTACAAGATTCTTCAAAGACTAGGTGCATTTTAAGGACAGGACCATGATTTGTTTTTCTTTGTACTAGCAACATATGGCACCCTACTCCAGTACTCGTGCCTGGAAAATCCCATGGACGGAGGAACTTGGTGGGCTGCAGTCCATGGGGTCACTAAGAGTCGGACACGACTGAGTGACTTCACTTTCAATTTTCACTTTCATGCATTGGAAAAGGAAACGGCAACCCACTCCAGTGTTCTTGCCTGGAGAATCCCAGGGACAGAGGAGCCTGGTGGGCTAGCATCTATGGGGTTGCACAGAGTTGCACATGATTGAAGCGACTTAGCAGCAGCAGCAGCAGCAGCAACATACTGGTTATCTTGCACATCACATTCATTTGCTATATGTCCACTAAGTGGAAAGTACCTGTCATTTATTTATTTTAAAAAATTATGAGACAGAAGATCGGTATTTACATTTGTTGTTACAGAACTGAGAAGAAGATTTAATTTAAGGAAGTAACCATCAACTGTGTCAGTGACTCAGGAACTTAGCAGTCAATTATTTTTCCTCTGTAGGGTTTTCACATTTTAATCAAAGCAGCACTGTGAAATGCTTTAGACCTGCCTTCACATGTAATCTGAAAACCTCCAAAGGAGGTAAAAAAGAGATAAGTAACATAACCAATGGGAAAATGCGTGGGATAACAGACTGGGATAAAATAAGCAATGGTAAAATTAACACCCAAGGATACCAGTTGAAGGCTTCTTCCTGATGACTTTAATCATCATTCATAGACCACAGGAAAACTCCCAAGGCAGAATGTTGTTAACTGTTTCCTTGGAGGAACTGTAAACATTCAACTCATCTGCTTTAAAAAATTATTATTAGAAAAGTAAAATATAGTGTATTTAAGACTGAATAAAGTTAAAGATTTTTTTTTTTTTTTTTGGAGAGAGAAAAGAATAGACACAGTTGGGGAAGAAGGAAGAAAAAAAATAGATGCTTGTAGGGGAAAGGGGAGAAAAAAAGAAGTATCTGACAGATAAAAGAATATGACAACTGGGCATAAAATCTTAAGCAACATCAATAGAAAGAAGTAGAAAATGCTGGCTTCCCATAGAATTAAGAAAAAAAGGAAGTAAAAAGGAAAGAAAAGAAGATACAGAAAAGGTGTGGAAGAGGGGCTTGGAAGACTGCTCAAAGTGAAAGGAAGCAGATTTGGGGATGAGCGATGTGAGAGGAGAGGGTCAGAGAGGGAAAGAGAAAGAGATACAGTGAAAGAGACAAGGAAACCTCTGCTCTCTCACACCTTTGCAGAAACAAGTCTAATGTTTTGGGTACTGCCAAGCAGAGCAGACCAGAGAAGGCAATGGCACCCCACTCCAGTACTCTTGCCTGGAAAATCCCATGGATGGAGGAACCTGGTAGGCTGAAGTCCATGGGGTCGCTGAGGGTCGGACACGACTGAGCGACTTCACTTTCATACATTGGAGAAGGAAATGGCAACCCACTCCAGTGTTCTTGCCTGGGGAATCCCGGGGACGAGCGAGCCTGGTGGGCTGCCATCTATGGGGTCGCACAGAGTCGGACACGATTGAAGTGACTTAGCAACAAGCAGAGCAGACAGAAGATAAATGGCCAGTGAGGCTGACCAGGCGTGGGTGAGCTGTCTATAGCCTGCATCAGTTACAGACTTATTTTCTAACCCAAATCTCACCCCTGAGCTTCAAGACTATGTATTTAACTGCTTAGGTGATATTGCCTCTCTGATTCACTGTAGATATCTTATTATTCACTGTAGATACAATGTTGGAACCTGTTCTTGCTACCAGGTGTCCTCATCTGAAGAGTTGACATCACCATCACCCTTCTAGCTAAACATCCATCTTTCCCATATTATGTATTTTTAAAATTCCTATGGAATGTAGATAAAATAAATAGGGATACATATTTGAAATATGTGTTCATTTAAACATGAATATAAAGAGAAAATAAATTTTTCTTATTTTATTTTAATACAAATTTAAACAAACACACAAGACACAAGATATTAATATATATGCAAGAGGACCCATGTTAATGCAAGCAGAAGCAAAAAAGGATATGCTCTTGAAACTTCGATCTCAGTAAGGTTAGATGCGTTTCCTTGCCTTTTTTTTTTTTTTGCTATTGTCATTTTTTATGCTTTCAGCTGAATCTATTCCTTAGCATGAGAAGTACAAGTGGCTAGTACAAGTGGTTAACACTTTCTAGGACTGATGCATCAGAGGAAAGTATATATGAGGCCAGTAAAGCAGCTAAAAATAAGTACAGAACCTATGCATTCAAGAAAACCACAGACTCAGGTACACTTATGGCTGATTTACGTCATGTATGGCAAAATGAATACAGTATTGTAAAGCAAAACAAACTAAAAAAATAAAAATTAATTAATAAAAAAAAAAAAAAAAAAAAAAAA
>SJYA01002334.1:1677977-1719368 GCA_006410615.1 Neotragus moschatus
AAAAGAAAATTAAAAAAAAAAAAAGAAAACCACAGAGAGAGAAGAGCCACTTCTCCCAAAAAACCTTGGGCTGAAAGTCAAATTATGCATAATCAATGGAGAGTCACTGGAGGCCTGATTGAAAGACAGCAGAAGGAAATCATAGTAACAGAAGCGAGAGAACAGCAGCTGCATGTCAGAAGGCACACAATGTTTGCAGTTTGCCTCCAGGCAAGTTGATTGCTTACTGCAACTGCAACAACATCAGCAAGAAAGTATTTTGAAGGGAATATAACAGAATATAGAACAGCTGCAATCTAATCTCAGCAGTGCCCAATTTTGAAAAAAAAGGAAGAAAAATGAGAAAAGTCCACAAATATAGGAAATTGTGGCCTAGTTTAAAATAAAAAAAAAAAAAAAAAACTCCAAGTGGGCAGAGATGGTAAATTCAACAACTATTTTAAAGTAGCTATTATGCATTTGTATAAAACTTAAAATGAAAATGTGGTATCCGTGAATGAGCAACTGGAACCAATCAGAAAATTCACAAAAATCAAAATGGATTGAGACTTGAACATAAGCCCCAAAGCCACACAATTCTTAGAAGAAAAAAAAAATCGATAATCTTGACAATGATTTATTGGATTTGATGCCAAGGGAACAAAAACCAAAATAACTGTGTGAGAATATATCAAACTAAAAAGAGTTTCCATTCAAAAGAAACTGTCAACAAAGTGAAAAGGTAATCTATGGAAATTGCATGGAATATCTATGGAATATTCTATGGAAAAGGTAATCTATGGAAAATTCTTAAAGAGATGGAAATATGAGACCACCTTACCTATCTCCTGAAAAATCTGTATGCAGGTCTAGAAACAACAGTTAACAACCTGTCATGGAACAATGGACTGTTTCCAAATTGGGAAAGGAGTACATCAAGGCTGTATATTGTCACCCTGCTTATTTAACTATATTCAGAGTACATCATGTGAAATACTGAGCTGGATGAAGCCTAAGCTGTAATCAAGATTGCTGGGAGAAATATCAATAACCTCAGATATGCAGATGACACCACTCTTACGGCAGGAAGCAAAGAGGAACTAAAGAGCCTCTTGATGAAAGTAAAAGAGGAGAGTGAAAAAGCAGGCTTAAAACTAAACATTCAAAAAATGATGATCATGGCATCCAGTCCCATCACTTAATGGCAAATAGATGGGGAAACAATGCAAACAGTGACAAACTTTATTTTAATGGGATCTAAAGTCACAGCAGATGGTGATTGAAGCCATGAAATTAAAAGATGCTTCCTTCTTGGAAGAAAAGTTTTCCCAGTAGGCATGTATGGATGTGAGAGTTGGACCATAAAGAAAACTGAATGCTTAAGAATTGATGCTTTTGAACTGTGGTGTTGCAAAAGTCTCTTGAGAGTCCCTTGGACTGCAAGAAAATGAAACCAGTCAATCCTAAAGGAAACCAGTCCTGAATATTCATTGCAAGGACTGATGCTGAACCTGAAGCTCCAATACTTTGGCCACCCTGTGCAAAGAGCTGACTCATTTGAAAAGACCCTGATCCTGGTAAAGATTGAGGGCAGGAGGAGAAGGGGATGACAGAGGATGAAATTGTTGGATGACATCACCAACTTAATGGACATGAGTTTGAGCAAGCTCTGGGAGTTATTGACTGACAGGGAAGCCTGGAGTGCTGTGGTTCATGGAGTCACAAAGAATTGGACATGACTGAGCAACTGAACTGAACTGACTAAAACTATGGAATGGAGTAAGATTTTTCAAATAATATACCTGATACATATTTAAAGACCAAAATGTGTAAAGAACTTGTAAACTTAATAAAAAAGACTAAAATATGATTAAGAAATCATAAAGGGATTGAATAGACATCCTCCAAAAAAAGGCATAAAATAATCATAGAAATGTATATGGAAAGGTGCTCAACATCACTAATCATCAGTTTAGTTCAGTTGCTAATTCTTGTCTGACTTCATTGTGACCACATGGACTGCAGAATGCCAGACTTCCCTATCCTTCACTATCTCCTAGAATTTGCTCAAAATCATGTCCATTGAGGACCTGATGCCATACAACCTTCTCATCCTCTGTCATCCCCTTCTCCTCATGCCTTCAATCTTTACCAGCATAAAAGTCTTTTCAAATGAGTCAGCTCTTCACATAAAGTGGCCAAAATATTGGAGCTTCAGCTTCAGCATCAGTCCTTCCAATGAATATTCAGGGTTGATTTCCTTTAGGATGGACTGGTTTCATTTCCTTGCAGTCCAAGGGACTCTCAAGAGTCTTCTTCATCACCACAGTTTGAAAGCAACCAATTCTTTGGTGCTCAGGCTTCTTTATGGTCCAAAATTCACTTCCATATATGACTACTGGACAAACCATGCTGCTGCTGCTAAGTCACTTCAGTCATATCCGACTCTGTGCGATCCCATAGACAGCAGCTCACCAGGCTCCGCTGTCCCTGGGATTCTCCAGGCAAGAACACTGGAGTGGGTTGCCATTTCCTTCTCCAATGCATGAAAGTGGAAAGTGAAAGTGAAGTCACTGAGTCATGTCCAACTCTCAGCGACCCCATGGACTGCAGCCCACCAGACTCCTCTGTCCATGGGATTTTCCAAGCAAGAGTACTGGAGTGGGGTGCCATTGCCTTCTCCGGACAAACCATAACTTTGACTATATAAACCTTTGTTGGAAATGTAATTATCTCTGTTTTGCTGTCTATATTTCTCATAGCTTTTCTTCTAAGCAGCATGTGTCTTTTAATGTCGTTACTGTAGCTACCTTCTGCCTTGATTTGGAGTCCAAGAANGCCATTGCCTTCTCCGGACAAACCATAACTTTGACTATATAAACCTTTGTTGGAAATGTAATTATCTCTGTTTTGCTGTCTATATTTCTCATAGCTTTTCTTCTAAGCAGCATGTGTCTTTTAATGTCGTTACTGTAGCTACCTTCTGCCTTGATTTGGAGTCCAAGAAAATAAAGTTTGTCACTGTTTCCATTGTTTCCCATCTATTTGCCATGAAGTGATGGGACTAGATGCCATAATCTTCATTGTTTGAATGGTGAGTTTTAAGCCAGGTTTTCATACAGCTCTTTCTCCCTCATCAAGACGCTGTTTAGTTCCTCTTTGTTCTCTGCCATTATGTTGGTATTATTTGCATATCTGAGGCTGTTGATGTTTCTCCTGGCAGTCTTGATTCCAGCTTCTGATTAGTGCAGATCGGCATTTTCCATGATGTGCTCCGCATGCAAGTTAAATAAACAGGGTGACAATATACAACCTTGATGTACTCCTTTCCCACTTTTGAACCTGTTCTTTGTTCCATGACTCATTCTAATTGTTGTTTCTTGACTTGCATACAGGTTTCTCAGGAGACAGGTAAAGTGGTCTGGTATTCCCATCTCCTTAACAATTTTCCACAGTTTGTTGTGATCCACACAGTCAAAAGCCTTAGAGTAGTCAATGAAGCAGAAGTAGATAATTTTCTGGAATTCTCTTGCTTTTTCTATGATCCAGAAGATTTTGCCATGTGATCTCTGGTTTATCTGCCTTTTCTAAATACAGCTTCACTCAGTTGCTCAGTCGTGTCTGACTCTTTGTGACCCCGTGGACTGTAGCCTACCAGGCTCCTCCCTCCATGGGATTATACAGGCAAGAGTAACTGGCATGGGTTGCCATTTCCTTCTCCAGGGGTTCTTCCCAACCCAGGGATTGAACCCAGGTCTCCNGCTCAGTCGTGTCTGACTCTTTGTGACCCCGTGGACTGTAGCCTACCAGGCTCCTCCCTCCATGGGATTATACAGGCAAGAGTAACTGGCATGGGTTGCCATTTCCTTCTCCAGGGGTTCTTCCCAACCCAGGGATTGAACCCAGGTCTCCTGCATTCCAGGCAAACATTTTAACCTCTCTGCAAGTGCTTGGCTCATCTACTCTTGAAGCCATGCTTGAAGGTTTCTGAGCATTACCTTGCTAGCATGTGAAAAAAAGCACAAAAATTGTATGATAGAGTGAACATTCTTTGGCATTGCCCTTCTTTGAGATTGAAATGAAAACGGACCTTTTCTAGTCCTGTGGCTACTCCTGAATTTTCCAAATTTGCTGGTATAATGAGTGCAGCACTTCAACAGAATCATTTTTTAGGATCTGAAATAGCTCAACTAGAATCACATTACCTCCACCAGCTTTGTCTGTAAGAATGCTCCCAAGATTCACTTTACTTCACATTCCAAGATATCTGGCTCTAGTGAGTGAACCACCATTGTGGTTATCCAGGTCATTAAGACCTTTTTTTTGCACAATTATTCTGTGTATTCTTGCCAACTCTTCCTAATCTTTTCAGCTCCTTTTAGGTCCTTGCATTTTCTGTCCTTTATTATTCCCATATATGCATGAAATATTCCCTTGGTATCTCCAATTTTCTTGAAGAGATCTCTAGTATTTCCTATTCTATTGTTTTCCTCTATTTCTTTGAATTGTTCATTGAGGAAGACCTCTTTCTTTCTCCTAACTATTCTTTAGAAGTGTACATTCAGTTGGGTATATCTTTCCCTTTCTCCTTTGCCTTTGGCTTCTCTTCTTTCCTCAGCTTTTGGTAAAGTCTCCTCAGACAGCCATTTTGCCTTCTTGGGGTTCTTTTTCTTTGGATGGTTTTGGTCACTGCCTCCTGTACAGTATTACAAACCTCCACCCACAGTTCTTCAGGCACTCTATCAGATCTAATCCCTTGAATCTATTTGTCACTTCCACTGTATAATCATAAGTGATTTGATTTAGCTATCATAGAATGGCCTAGTGGTTTTCCCTACTTTTATCAGTTTAAATCTTAATTGTGTAATAAGGAGCTCATGATCTGAGCCATGCTCAGGTTCAAATTTTGTTTTTGCTGACTCTGTAGAGCTTCTCCATCTTCGGTTGCAAAGTATATAATCAATCTGATTTTGATATTGACCGTTCTGTGATGTCCATGTGTAAAGTCTTCTCTTGTGTTGTTGGAAGAGGGTGTTTGCTATGACCAGTGCATTCTCTTGGCAAAATGTTGTTAGCCTTTGTCCTGCTACATTTTGTACTCCAAGGCCAAAGTTGCCTGTTACTCCAGTTATCTCTTGACTTCTTACTTTTGCATCCCAGCCCCCACGATGAAAAGGATATCTCATTTTTCTGTTAGTTCTGGAAGGTCTTGTAGGTCTTCAGAGACTGTTTGACTTCAGCTTTTCCAGCATTAGTTGTTNGTTGTTAGCCTTTGTCCTGCTACATTTTGTACTCCAAGGCCAAAGTTGCCTGTTACTCCAGTTATCTCTTGACTTCTTACTTTTGCATCCCAGCCCCCACGATGAAAAGGATATCTCATTTTTCTGTTAGTTCTGGAAGGTCTTGTAGGTCTTCAGAGACTGTTTGACTTCAGCTTTTCCAGCATTAGTTGTTGGGGCATAGATTGTGATGTTGGATTGTTTAATTTGGAAAGGAACCATGATCATGTTGTCATTTTTGACATTATACACAAGTACTGATTTTTGGACTCCTGTTGACAATAAAGGCTACTCCATTTCTCTAAAAGATTCTTGCATACAGTAGTAGATAAAATGGTCATTGAATTAAATTTGCCCATTCCCATCTAGTTTAGTTCACTGATTGCTCCAGTGTCAATGTTCACTCTTCCCATCTCCTGTTTAACCGCCCAATTTACCTTGATTCATGGACCTAACATCCCAGATTTACATTTCTTTAATAATGAATAATTCTATAATTTGTATAGAAAGCTAGCAACCTAGAATACTCAAAGGAGTTTTTTTTTTTCTTTCTCATTTTTATTTTTTTAATGGAAGAGAAAAAAATGAAGGTTCACACAGTAGATGCTAAGACCTAATTTAAGCCAGTGTTTATCAAGTCAGCTATGTATCCATGTATATGTATATATACACACACTCTTGTTTAAGATTTCCTTCTCATAAAGGTCACCACAGGTCATTAATAGAGTTCCCATGATGAACATTAGGCTTTTATTGATTATATATTTTATACATAGCAGTGTATGTATGTCAATTCTATCTAGTCTCCCAATTTTTCCCACCCTGCCTTCCCCATTTGGTAACCATAAGTTTATTTTCTACATCTGTGACTCTGTTTATGGTTTCCCAATATGTTTCTCTGTATCTTTTTGCTAGATTCATTCTCAGTTCAGTTCAGCTCAGTCACTCAGTCATGTCCAACTCTTTGTGACCCCATGAACTGCAGCATGCCAGGTCTCCCTGTACATCACCAACTCCCAGAGTTCACCCAAACTCACGTCCATCAAGTTGGTGATGCCAGCCAGCCATCTCATCCTCTGTAGTCCCCTTCTCCTCCTGCCCACAATCCCTCCAAGAATCAGGTTCTTTTCCAATGAGTCAACTCTTTGCATGAGGTGGCCAAAGTACTGGAGTTCCAGCTTTCTCATCAGTCCTTCCAAAGAACACCCAGGATGGATTTGCTTTAAGATGGACTGGTTGGATCTCCGTGAAGTCCAAGGGACTCTCAAGAATCTTTTCCAACATCATAGTTCAAAAGCATCAATTCTTCGGTGCTCAGCTTTCTTCACAGTCCAACTTTCAAATCCATACATGACTATTGGAAAAATCATAGCCTTGACTAGACAAACCTTTTTTGGCAAAGTAATGTCTCTGCTTTTGAATATGCTACCTAGGTTGGTCATAACTTTCCTTCCAAGTAGTAAGCATCTTTTAATATCATGGCTGCAATCACTATCTGCAGTGATTTTGGAGACTAAAAAACTAAAATCTGACACTGTTTCCACTGTATTCCCATCTNTTATAATAATTTAATATATATAAAATATCTGGCTAACCCAATGAAATTTCTATTTACATAAACATATCGTTTTGACTCTTTATTTCAATAGTTCCTAACATCATGAATGTAAACAAAAATTTTAATTCCTAAAATATTCTTGTAATATACTAACCTGGGAAGATAGAAACATTTTAGTCATCCATTATAAACTACAGCTTTAGAGTAAATCACAAGCTTTTGTAATTAATTAAAGCCTCCTCCCTACAGAATCTTCAAAAATGTTTGTATTTTACTCATATCCCCAGAAACCAATAGCTTTTCTTCCACTCCATTAAGACTTTGATGCATTTCCTCCCATTGTCTACATTAAAAAAAAATGGAAGCATAATTGACCTACAACACTATGTTAGTTTCAGGTACACAACATAGTGATTCAATATTTCTCTATTCATTACAAAATGATCACCATATGTCCAGTTACCATCTGCCACCATACATAGATAATACAGTATAATTGGCCATATTTTCTATGCTGTGTATTTCATTCAAATGACTCTTTTATTTTGTAACTGTAGGTTTGGAACTCTTAATTTCCCTTACCTCTCTTAGTCATCCTCTGACTCCCTCCACCCCAGCAACTACCAGTCTGTTCTCTGTGTCTATGTGTTGTTGTCTCTTTTTTAATTTCACATATAAATGAAATAATACAGTATTTGTCTTTTTTGTGAGACTTACTTCGCTTAGCATAATATCCTCTAGATCCTCCTATTTTGTCACAAATGGCAAGATTTCATTCTTTCTTATTCCTGAGAAATATACCTGTGCTTTGTGGGTGTGTGCACATCCGCCACATATTCTTTATCCACTCACATATCGGGGGACACTTAGGTTGCTTCCACCATTTGGCTATTATAAACAATGCTACAATGAACAAAGGGGTGAATATATCTTCTTGAATTTGAATTAGTGCTTTGGTTTCCTTTTAGGAAATACTCACATGTGACATTTTTGTTGAGTATTATTGTATCTATTTTTATTACTGAAATTGGCCTGTAGTTTTATTTTTTGTGTGTGGTGTCTGGTTTTAATATTTCAATGAATTAATTCAGGGGCTTTCCTTCCTCTTCAGTTTTGTAGAATAGTTTGAGTATGTTAAGTATCAAGTGATTTTTAAATATTTGGTAGAATTCACCTATGAAACTATCTGCTCCTGAACTTTTGTTTGTTGAAAGTTTATAAATTACTGATTCAATTTAATTCTTATAAATGGTGTGTTCATATTTTCTGTCTTTTCCTGATTCAATCTTAGTATATCTACATTTCTATGAATTTGTCCATTTCTTCGTGGTGGTACTTTTTATTAGGTTATAATCATTCATAGTCATTTGTTATGATACTTTTTATTTCTGTGGTATTGATTCTAACTTTTCCAGTTTCATTTCTGATTTTATTTATTTGAGCTCCCTTTTTTTCTTGATGAGCCTGGCTACAGTTTTATCAACCTTGTTTATTTTTTCAAAGAACCAGCTCTTAATTGATTTTCTATTTTTTTAAATTCAGTTTTGTTAAAAGTGTTGTTTCTTGAAGTATGCTTAAAGTGAAAGTGAAGTCGCTTAGTCATGTTCGACCCTTTGCGACCCCGTGGACTGTAGGCCACCAGGCTCCTCCCTCCATGGGGTTTGCAGGCAAGAATACTAGAGTGGGTTGCCATTTCCATCTCCAGGGGATCTTCCCGACCCAGAGGTCAAACCCAGGTCTCCCACATTCCATGCAGATGCTTTAACCTCTGAGCCGTTGGTATAAATGTCCCTGCTAGAACAGGTTTTGCTGCATCACCATAGAATTTTGGATCGTTCTTAAATGTGTATTTTGATGTCTTTCATTAGTTTTCGGAGAAGGCAGTGGTGCCCCACTCTAGTACTCTCGCTCGGAAAATCCCATGGACAGAGGAGCCTGGTAGGCTGCAGCCCATGGGGTCACTAAGAGTCGGACATGATCCAGCGACTTCACTTTCACTTTTCACTTTCAAGCACTGGGGAAGGAAATGGCAACCCACTCCAATGTTCTTGCCTGGAGAATCCCAGGGATGGCGGAGCCGGGTGGGCTGCCGTCTCTGGGGTCACATAGAGTCGAACACGACTGAAGCGACTTAGCAGCATTAGTTTTAGAAAATTATTAGTTATTTAATTCTTTCAAATAGTTCTACTTCCCCATTTCCTTTTCGGGAGACCAATTACATACATGTTAGAGCTTTTTACAATGTCATAGCATCCCATATATCTTTCATACTCTGTTTATATTTTCTCATTCTTTCTCTTTGTGTTTCAATCTGCATAATTTTATTTATCCCAGTCTCAATTTGCTAGTCTATTCTTCTGTACTTAAGCTCATACTTATACAGATGACCCTTGAACAGTGTAGGGACTAGGACATTGCCTCCTCATTTGGTCCAAAGTTCAGTTCAGTTCAGTTGCACAGTCCTGTCTGACTCTTTGTGACCCCATGAACTGCAGCACACCAGGCCTCCCTGTCCTTCACCAACTCCCAGAGTTTACTCAAACTCATCTGCATTGAATTGGTGATGCCATCCAACCATCTCATCCACTGTTGTCCCCTTGTCCTCCTGCCCTCAATCTTTCCCAGCATCGAGGTCTATTCAAATGAGTCAGCTCTTTGCATTAGGTGGCCAAAGTATCAGAGGTTCAGC
Organism: Neotragus moschatus; assembly: GCA_006410615.1. Taxonomy (NCBI): domain Eukaryota; kingdom Metazoa; phylum Chordata; class Mammalia; order Artiodactyla; family Bovidae; genus Neotragus; species Neotragus moschatus. The sequence continues at coordinate 1,687,483 of SJYA01002334.1, forward strand.
TTCAACATCAGACCTTCCAATGAACACCCAGGACTGATCTTCTTTACGATGGACTGGTTGGATCTCTTTGCATTCCAAGGGACTCTCAAGAATCTTCTCCATTACAACAGTTCAAAAGCATCAATTCTTCAGCACTCAGCTTTCCTTATAGTCCAACTCTCACATCCATACATGACCACCAGAAAAACCATAGCCTTGACTAGATGGATCTTTGTTGGCAAAGTCATGTCTCTGTTTTTTAATATGCTGTCCAGGGTGCTCATATCTTTCCTTCCAAGGAACAAGCGTCTTAATTTCATTGCTGCAGTCACCATCTGCAGTGATTTTGCAGCCCAGAAAAATAAAGTCAGCCACTGTTTCCCCATTTATTTGCCATGAAGTGATGGGACCAGATGCCATGATCTTCATTTTTTGAATGTTGAACATTAAGCCAACTTTTTGTCTCTCCTCTTTCACTTTCATCAACAGGCTCTTTAGTTCTTCTTCACTTTCTGCCATAAGGGTGGTGTCATCTGCATATCTGAGGTTATTGAGATTTCTCCCGGCAGTTTTGATTCCAGCTTATGCTTCTCCCAGCCCAGAGTTTCTCATGATGTACTCTGCATAAGTTAAATAAGCAGGGTGACAATTTACAGCCTTAACGTACTCCTTTTTCTATTTGGAACCAGTCTGTTTTTCCATGTCCAGTTCTAACTGTTGCTTCCTGAACTGCATACAGATTTCTCAAGAGTCAGGTCAGGTGGTCTGGTATTCCCATCTCTTTCAGACTTTCCCACAGTTTATTGTGATCCACACAGTCAAAAGCTTTGGCATAGTCAATGAAAAATAAATAGATGTTTTTCTGGAAGTCTCTTCCTTTTTCAATGATCCAGCGGATGTTGGCCATTTGATCTCTGGTTCCTCTGCCTTTTCTAAAACCAGTTTGAACATGTGAAATTTCAGGGTTCACTCACTGTTGAAGTCTGGCTTGAAGAATTTTGAGCATTACTTTGCTAGCATGTGAGATGAGTGCAGTTGTGTGGTAGTTTGATCATTATTTGGCATTGCCTTTCTTTGGGATTGGAATGAAAACTGACCTTTTCCAGTCCTGTGACCACTGCTGAATTTTTCAAATTTGCTGATATATTGTGTGCAGCAGTTTCACACTATCATCTTTTAGGATTTGAAATAACCCAACTGGAATTCCATCATCTCCACTACCTTTGTTCATAGTGATGATTCCTAAGGCCCACCTGACTTCCCATTTCAAGATGTCCGGCTCTAGGTGAGTGATCATTTATCTGGGTCATGAAGATCATTTTTGCACAGTTCTTCTGTTATACTTGCCACCTCTTCTAAATATCTTCTGCTTCTGTTAGGTCCATACCATTTCTGTCCTTTATTGTGCCTATCTTTGCATGAAATGTTCCCTTGATATATCTAATTTTCTTCAGGAGATCTCTAGTCCTTCCCATTCTGTTGTTTTCCTCTATTTCTTTGCATTGATCACTGAGGATAGCTTTCTTATTTCTCCTTGCAAAAGTTGTGTGTAATTTTAACTCCCACCAGACTGAACTACTTGGACAGAGGTCTTCCTTATAACATATACTGTTCATGAACAGATGTTTTGTATGACACACACACACACACACATTTTATACATTCTTGAGACACCTAACTTTTCCTAAGTTTTAAAATTTATGTTATATTTTTTACCTGCCTGCAAGTCTTTTCAAATTGTCATGTCTCAAAAAATATTTCCAGTATGTTATTGAAGAAAATCTGCAAATAATTGGACCCATGAAATTCAAACCTGTATTTTTTGAGTTAACTGTAGCTTAAAAAAATATGTCTAGCTCTAAAATGCATTTGATACTTTTGTATCTGCTCATTTTTGGAGGAAATTTTCTGCCTTTTCCAATATTTTCTGATATACATTAATGCTAGTAGTTTTACAGTCCATTCCTATGGCTCTGTTTCCATTTTATGTTCTTTGCTGTCTTTGGAAATTTACTTCTATTTAATAGCATTTAAAATTTTTTGATAGCATGAAAGACACTGTTCTGAAACCTGTAGACTTTTACAGCCTCAAGGTAAAACTGTTCACAGAATATGGGCTCACTGACTGAGGCTTTCTCATTCCTGGAATTTTGGTCCTCCAGTATCATATGCTATGTCATCCCTAAATATAAGTTCTGCCTCCTCAGCCCTTGTGAATGTTAATTCTCTTTGGACTGTGTGCAAAGAGTTTGTTAAAATCCTCTAGCAGAGCAGGTGGTGAAGAAAGTGCTTATAGTACAATATTTCAGTATTCCACAGATGGTAACCATGCAAGGCCTACCTGTTGTTGTTGCTATTCCATGTTATCAGAGGTTTTTGTGCTTTTAAACAGTTCCAGCTTTCTTAGATTTTTTTTTTTGTTTTGTTCATTTTGATTTGGGAGGGAAAGTTTAATAGGATATCTTGGTCAGAACTTGAAGTCTCTTTACTTTTATTTGTAAGAAAATGAATGAATTTTGAGGAATGTGCAAGCATAGATATTTTTAACACTGAATTTCTTTGGAGCAGATCTTCATGTAAAGGGTCATTGGACAACAAAGGTGCTCTCTCACATTGATTTTCAAATGTGTGGATGGGCTTTTAAAATATTTTTAGATGTTTGACAGCTTTCTTAGTTCAGTTTGTAATACCTGTGTCTTGATTTCTATATTTTAATAAAACTATATTTTTGTTATAGGATTTTATTTAATAACTTGCTCTCATAGAATGCAGTTAATCTTGTAGAATTTGGATATAAAAGAATAAGAATAGCTATTCAATAAAAATAAAGCAAATATATTGGAAGCAGAGGAAAAGAATCTTGACATATCAAAGTTGGACATTAACAAGAAGCTGGCACACTATTTCAAATTTGATAAGAGTGGTAAATGCATTTTTACATCAGAAGCATTTTTTGAAAGTATGTATTATTATGTGGACAAATCACTGAAAAACAGAAGTAATAAATCAATTATAGTGAGTGTTATTTAGCTATTTATATCAAAGGATTTATAATTATTTTCTTATCTAGACCTTAAACACTATAATTTAACAGTCTAGAGCATGTATATCACACATAAGGACTGTAAACTGCATAGAAAATTAATGATAGTGTTCTTTATTTCTAGGTCTATTATGTTATAATTATAATTCTTTTAACTTTCATTAAAGTGCAGAAAGCAAAAAAGATTTCTATGTTAACTTTAAAAAGGACTTTTAAAAGACAAAAACATTATATTTTTTATATTAACTTTTTCCAAAAAATCCTGGAAAGTTACATGAATGAAATTTTATTTTACAGAAGGCATATAGTTCATTCTAACTAGTCAATGTTTGCTGAGAAACTATAATAATAATGGCTAGTTCATATCATTCCTCAACTTCTCTGAGTAAATACCTTGTTCCTTTAATGTTTTACTAATATGTTTTTGCATTTTCTGGAGTTACTTTATAAACTTATCTGGTTTAAAATACTTTTTGTAAAACAACATTTAAAGTTTTTGTAAGTCAGGTAAGCCAAAAATTGCAGTGAATATTTAGAGTAAACTGCAATTTTACTGTTTACTTAAAAATAAATTAAGACATGTTCACTAAAGAAAATAGATCCATTATTTGCTGATAAAATAAGAACTTTAGGCAGAACAGGTTAAAACATATGGCACATATCAATTCTAACATATCAAAGTTAAAAAGTGCATATTTATAGTTAAAGCCATAGACTGTATGTAGGAAAGATAGTATTGAATTATTTGTAGAAAAAATACAAGAATAGTATTTTCTCTGAAATTATACCAACCAACAAATAATCTATCTCAAAGAACCAGAAGTGATTAAACGTTTATATTTATTAAGATTGAAAGAAAAAAAAACCCACCAAATTCACACACTGATATATGTCAAAATATCTCATTACTTAACTTCAGATTCTAAATCAAGATTCCAAGGCTGACCATGGCCTCGAGCCTCTCTTCTATGGTAAGTCCAAGAATACAGAACAAATTAATGAACCATTCTAAAATATCAGAAGAATGTATAGAAATTAAGCAAAATCACATAAAGAGTAAGGACAAATTCAATTCATTTAATAAGGAATTCATAGCTGAAGGTAAAGCATGAAAGAAATGGTATGAATGTTCATGGGATAGGAAGAATCCTGAGCCACCTTCTCTGGAATGATTGAAGTTTCCAGATAAAGAAGAGCAGGTAGATGTGTTAGTTTCTGGTCCTCTTAAGAGAAAACCAATCCTCATCCCAGTTCCTGAGAAGGTCAGTACTAAAGAATGTTCAAACCACCAGACAATTGCACTCATCTCCCATGTTAGTAAGATTATGCTCAAGATCCTCCAAGCTAGATTACAGAATTACATGAACTGAGAACTTCCAGACTTCCAAACTAGGTTTAGAAAAGACAGAGACCAAATTTCCAACATTCTCTGGATCATAGAGAAAGCAAGCGAATTTCAGGAAAAAACAAACAAACAAACAAACAAACAAAAACAATGTTCATCGCAGCACTGTTTATAATAGCCAGGACATGGAAGCAACCTAGATGTCCATCAGCAGATGAATTGATAAGAAAGCTGTGGTACATATACACAATGGAGTATTATGCAGTCATTAAAAAGAATACACTTAAATCAGTTCTAATGAGGTGGATGAACTGGAGCCTATTATACAGAGTGAAGTAAGCCAGAAAGAAAAACACTGATACAGTATACTAACGCATATGTATGGAATTTAGAAAGATGGTAACAATAACCCTGTATGCGAGACAGCAAAAGAGACACAGGTGTATAGAACAGTCTTTTGGACTCTGTGGGAGAGGGAGAGGGTGGGATGATTTAGGAGAATGGCATTGAAACATGTATAATATCATATAAGAAATGAATTGCCAGTCCAGGTTCGATGCATGATACTGGATGCTTGGGGCTGGTGCATTGAGATGGCACCGAGGGATGGTACGAGGAGGGAGGAGGGAAGGGGGTTCAGGATAGGGAACACATGTATACCTGTGGTGGATTCATGTTGATGTATGGAAAAACCATACCTGTGGTGGATTCATGTTGATGTATGGAAAAACCAATACAATGTTGTAAAGTAATTAACTTCAAAAAAAAAAAAATCTACCTCTGTTTCATTGTCTAAGCTAAAGCCTTTCACTGTGTGGATCATAACAAACTGGAAAGCTCTTAAAGAGAGGGGAATACCAGACCATCTTAGCTGTCTCCTAGCAAAACTATATGCTGGTCAAGAAGCAATAGCTAGAACCCTTTATGAAATAACTGGTTCAGGATTGAGAAAGGAGCTCAACAAGACTGTTTACTGACATCTTGTTTATTTAACCTATATGCTGAATCCATCATGCAAAATGTCAGGCTGGATGAATTACAAGCTGGAATCAAGATTGCTGGGAGATATATCAACAACCTCAGATATGCAGATGATATTGTAATGGCAGAAAGCAAAGAGAAACTAAAGAACCTCTTGATGAGGGTGAAGGATGAGAGTGAAAATGCCAGCTTAAAACTCAATATTAAAAAATAAACTGACATCATGGCACCCAGTCTCATCACTTCATGGCAATAGAAGAGGAAAATGTGGAAGCAGAGACAGATTTCCTTTTCTCAGGCTCTAAAATCACTGCAGAGATGACTACAGCCATGAAATTGGAAGACAATTTCTTCTTAGTAGGAGATTGATGGCAAACCTAGACAGTGTGTTAAAAAGCAGACACTACTTTGCTGACAGGGGTCTGTATAGAAAAGGATATGGTCTTTCCAGGAGTCATGCACAGATGTGAGAGCTGGACAATAAAGAAGGCAGAGTGCCAAAGAATTGGTGCTTTTGAACTGTAGTTCTGGAGAAGACTCTTGAAAGTCCCTTTGAAAGCAAAGAGATCAAACCAGTCAATATTAGAGTAAATCAGTCTTGAATACACTTTGGAAGGACTGATGCTGAAGCTGAAGCTCCAATAATTTGGCCACCTGATGCAAAGAACATATCCAATGGAAAAGCCCCTGATGTTGGGAAAAACTGAAGGCAGAAGAAGAAGGCAGGAGAGGATGAGATGGTTAAATAGCATCACTGGTTCAATGGACTTGAATCTGAGCAAACTCCGAGAGACAGTGAAGGACAGGGAAGCCCGGTGTGCTGCAGTTCATGGGGTTGCAGAAAGTCAGGCATGGCTTAGTGACTGGACAACAACAAACTCGCACACATGCACACACATACACACACATATACAACATATTTTTCAAGTAAATGTATAAAACTTACATAACTTCCCTATGCAGTTTGCTACATGATTAGCATATAAGATAAAAGAAAAGCACTTAGAAAGATGAGAATAAGTAATATTTTTGGCACAGTACGGAGTAGAGCAGCATCTGCAAAGTTTTTCCATTTAAGGGTGGTTGGGAAATATATTACGTTCTGTTGGACAAATGATCTGTGGTCACAACTACTGAAGTTTTCTCTTACAGTGAGAAAACAACAGATAAATGAATACATGTGACTTTGTTCCAATTATATTAATTTATATAAGTAGGTGGTTAGCAGGCTTTAGTCCATGAACAATAGTTTTCTTGTCTTTGAAGTAGAGCATAAAGCAAACTAGGTAAGAAAAAAATCTGACAGGCTGTAACACTGGGTGATTTTAATCAGCTGAAGGGAAATCTAAGCCTCCATTTATTTCTTTTTTTTTTTTTTAAACATTATTCATTTATTTGGCTGTGCTGGGTCTTAGTTGTGGCATGTGGGATCTAGTTCCCTGACCAGGGATTGAACCCTGGCCCCCTGCACTGGGAGCGGGAGTCCTAGCCACTGGCCTAGCAGGGAAGTCCTAAGTCTCCATTTCAATTAAAAATGTCTTTATATGTGAAGTTTATACATAGAGATCAATAGTATATGTAATGGTTACAGGCATGCCTCAGATAATTCCAATTTCAGTTCAGATCACAGCAATACATTGAGTGTTGTGGCAAAGCAAGTCATATGAATTTTTGATTTCTCAGTATATTTAAAAGTTATATGTATACTATACATAGTCTATCAAGGGTGCAATAGCATTATGTCTACAAGAGAAATGAAAATTAATTTTAAAAACACTTATTGTTAAAAAAATGTCAACCATCATCTAGGATAATTTTTTGCAATAGTAAAAGCTCAAATATCATTGATCACAGATCATTGTGTCAAGGATAATAATGAAAAAGTTTAAAATATTGAGACAATTAACAAAATGTGCCACAGAGACACAAGGTGAACAAATGCTGTTGGGAAGTGGTGCCAGTAGACTTGGTGGATGCAGGACTGGCACAAAACTTCAATTTATTAAAAAACAAGCAAAATATCTAGAAAGTGAAGTAAAACAAGCTGTGTCTGTATATGCCTGAAGCGATGTTCACCAAATGCTATGATAAATTATTTCAGTTTGTGGTATTATATATTTTATTTTTCATATATATATATTATAGTAATTCAATGGCTTTAGTTCTTGAGGTTGTTGGTAATTTTTTGTTTTCTCATCAATTTTATAAATCTTATTTATTTCAAAATAAGATCAAATATTTTTATTTTTACCTAAATTGAATGTTAAATACTGGAATAAATAGCCTATTGAGGCTCTAGTTACTAAATATTAAATAAGTTTCTCTTTCATATCTTTTGAAAGAAATCATTAATAATTTCAAATAAGAATTCATATGTTTTTAAAATACGTCATTTTAAACAGACGTATGTGGAATGTAATGTTAAAATGCGGATGGTCTTGATCCCTGTCTCCAAGCCAGGCTTCAGCAACATACGAACTGTGAACTTCCAGATGTTCAAGCTGGTTTTAGAAAAGGCAGAGGAACCAGAGATCAAGTTGCCAACCTCTGCTGGATCATGGAAAAAGCAAGAGACTTCCAGAAAAACATCTATTTCTGCTTTACTGAGTATGCCAAAGCCTTTGACTCTGTGGATCACAATAAATGGTGGAAAATTCTGAAAGAGATGGGAATACCAGTCCACCTAATCTGCCTCTTGAGAAACTTGTATGCAGGTCAGGAAGCAACATTTAGAACTGGACATGGAACAACAGACTGGTTCCAAATAGGAAAAGGAGCCTGCTTATTTAACCTATATGCAGAGTACATCATGAGAAACAATGGGCTGGAAGAAGCACATGCTGGAGTCAAGATTGCCGGGAGAAATATCAATCACCTCAGATATACAGATGACGCCGCCCTTATGGCAGAAAGTGAAGAGGAACTTAAAAGCCTCTAGATGAAAGTGAAAGACGAGAGTGAAAAAGTTGGCTTAAAGCTCAGCATTCAGAAAACTAAGATCATGGCATCTGGTCCCACCACTTCATGGGATATAGATGGGGAAACAGTGGAAACAGTGTCAGACTTTATTTTTGTGGGCTCTGAAATCACTGCAGATGGTAATTGCAGCCATGAAATTAAAAGACACTTACTCCTTGGAAATAAAGTTATGAGCACCCTGGACAGCATAGTAAAAAGCAGAGACATTACTTTGCCACAAAGGTCCATCTAAGTTAAGGCTATGGTTTTTCCAGTAGTCATGTATGGATGTGAGAGTTGGACTGTGAAGAAAGCTGAGTGCCAAAGAATTCATGCTTTTGAACTGTGGTGTTGGAGAAGACTCTTGAGAGTCCCTTGGACTGCAAGGAGATTCAACCAGTCCATTCTAAAGATCAGTCCTGGGTGTTCTTTGGAAGGACTGATGCTAAATCTGAAACTCCAATACTTTGGCCACCTCATGCCAAGAGTCGACTCATTGGAAAAGACTCTGATGCTGGGAGGGACTAGGGACAGGAGGAGAAGGGGACAACAGAGAATGAGGTGGCTGAATGGCATCACCGACTTGACAGACATGAGTTTGAGTGAAATCCGGGAGTTGGTGATGGACAGAGAGGCCTGGCGTGCTGCAGTTCATGGGGTCGGACACGACTGAGTGACTGAACTGAACTGAACTGAATGTTAAAATGAATGTGTAACAAACCAACCAAATGATATAGGAATGGGTTTATGTCCTTATTTCTTTTTCCTTACAATGTTATTTTTCCCAAGCTTTGTAGGCTAAAGTTCTCTTTCAAGGCTATATAAGCTACTAACATTTTCTGATTCAAAATGCATGTATTTACAGAATGCATACAGGGAGTTGGTTGAGCAGTTTGTGGATCAGTCCAAACAGAATAATGGCAAAAAAAAAAAAAAAAAAAAAGGAGAAGAAAAAAATCTTAATTGTGTTTTGGGATTAAAATTTCAGTTCATCAAATGTTTACTTCAATTTAAAAATCAAATAAATACTTCCCACAAAATATTTCTAAAGGTGATAACAGAAAAGTATTATATTTTATAAATAGAAAAAATAGTAAATGTCAATAGTAAAGTAATATGTGGTATTATGTACTCACTGGAATGCTTTATACTTAATATTTTTATAATATCAGTGGTATTTCCCTATCATTAGTGGATCTGTGCTTTTATTTATTTCACAAGTCATCATCTTGGGTAGTCCCTTATCTGTGCCTCTGTTATGAGATATTTATTTTGAAGCTAGTATTTTGAGTCTTGTCTAAAGCTTTGAAAGAGAGAAAATCACCATTAATCTGTGAAGGGAATACAAAGTTCATGCACTGCCCTATGCATTTCTCTTTTCTGAGCCACCAATCTTACTTTTAGTTTTTGGTATGTTTCTTTAGAAAGCAGGAAAGGACATTTACTATAATCCTTGTTTGCACCAGCAAAAAAAGGATTACATTTGTAACAATACAAAATGACTTAGTTTACAAAGTTAGCATCCTTGAGCCAGTTTACATAGAACACTTGACGTGACAGTTACTAAGATATTTTATTACCTATGTCTACAAAATCTTAGCAGTCCCCTCACCCTCTCCCTATCACAATGGTGACATTGAAAGAACTAGAACTGATTTTAATTTGCAGCTCCTAGATGTGGGAAGAAAATGGATATTAAAATCAAGTGTTAAGCAGTAAAGGCAAATTTATTTTAATTTGTTCTACTTTTCATATTTCTCTATGAAAGTTTTAAAGAAAATATAGTTTTAAAGACATGTAGTTTAATGATAGCTAATGTACAAATTAAGTAGTCAAGTTTAGCATTCAAGGCATATATGAATTGTTTAACAGGTCTATACATAAGTAGCTTAATTCTGACTCACAGAAAGTAAAAATATAGGTGTTTCTAATGGGCAGGGAATGCAGTAATTTGTAGACCTTTGGTCTTATCATTTTATGGAGCCAGGAAAAACAGAGATGGAATCTTACTGACCCCATTAGTCAATAAGAGAAGAAAAAGATATGGTCAAGCATCTGTATTGGGTGGTGGTGATTTTTTTGAACAGATCTGGTTTCAGTTCACATTTACAACTACTTAATCCCTATTCTCAAGGGCTCGGTGATTTAGCCACAGCTAACTGTGGTAAGTTTGGAAAATGAAGTCCAGCTGTCCACAAAAAGAGAAGAGAATATAGCCTTGGTGAAGAGTTGGCCAGTCTCTGCTATACAGAATTTAGCATTTAAAATGTGACTATAATTTGGATACTTTTAACATAAAGTCTTCATACAGTTAAACCTATCAGCTCTCATATCTATAATTTCACATTTATATTGCAATTCAAAACATTTTAAGTTACTAGTTAAAACATAACTGAACGCAGGTTTTGCTACTCACCACTCACGCAGGTCAGATTCTTTGTCACTTTTCCATTGTGTCTGCAGGCCTGTTGCTTCCTCTAGATCGTCTCTGGGACCCTGTCTTGCTTCTGTGGTCTGCCTACAGTTGCATGTTCTCTCGCCACCATAGTTCACCTGCACCTATGACAAACACCTGTACATTTATTAAGGGGAAGCTAGGGGTGAAAGTCAGTCATTCCTTAACTGTTTAATTCTTCATTGCTTCTAATCTAGAAAAGGAACCAGCATGTTAGATAAGATGTGGTGTATATTCAGAAAACCAGAAATCAGGAGCTACATTAAAGGTTGCTTGATGATCTCACTTTTGTGATTAAGGTTAAAGGAAAACAGGAAGGAAGAAACAGAAAAGGGGCAAAGGAGTTGCTTACAAAGCATAGACCTAGATATCATGCTGCTTCTTACTGGTGCAAGAAATATAATATCAAACACAATTTCAGAGCAGATTGAATTTAGCAAAGGCTTTTATAAAAAGCTTTTTTGTGGTTTCATTTTTTTCTCAATCTGGCTTTCTTAACATTCTATTATTATGTTCTGATTTGGTTTTGTGATTATTGCAAAAATGGCCTAAATTATAAGAACATAGTTTCAGTTTTGTTAGATAAAAGTGAGTATTTATGTAATGACACCAATCCATTAATATATTTCTATGCTTTAATTAACCAATTCTGTTGCTTTTGTTCAAAGAACTGTGACCAATTAAGTTTATTATACAGAAGTGTCAGGAGTCTTCAGTCAAAAAGGCAGCTGGAATCTGAAATGCTTATCGCAACATGCCAATTTAACCTCAAGCAATATGAATACAGAAATAAAAGCAGGAAATTGATATTATACACTAAGCAATACTAACTTTGGTATTGATGAGATGTCAGGGATAATGGACATAATCTCAGAGACTTGGGTAATATGACTTTATTGTTTGGTTCCATGCTGAAGGTGTTCTGAGACTCGCATAGGGATTGTTCTGTCAATCTTGTAGCAGTTTCCATTATTGCCATGATAGAAGAACCTTACTCTCGTGGTTGAGGAGATCAAACAGTGAGCTAACATGTCTCTGTGAAATCTAATACACCTTGCTCAAAATTAGTAACAATTTCTACACATCTTGGCTCTATGCATGCAAAACAAAGTGTTCTTCAAACTCCAAAGGGGAAATAAATTTCCCCCCAGTTGCCTCTCATGTTCTTTGCTCATATTATACATGGATGAATTAGAGGAAAAGAGAAAGATCAGGAGGAAAAAAAAGCTTTGTGTGTTTAAATAAATATGCATATAAATGAATATATTATATATGTGTATATATATATATATATACACACACACACACACACACACACACATACATATGTATATATGTGTGTGAGTTGGCCTGGAGACTCTGCAGTAAAGAATTCACCTGTAATGATAACAATTACAATAATAAAGTGTGTGTGTGTATATTATGTGTGTGTTTGTATTCCTTGAAAAAGTTGTCATCAGTTAATCAGTAAATGTTTAACCAGTGTCTTCTCTAAGCTAGAAACAACGTGAACTCTAGCATATGAACCCTAACATAGCTTATGGTCTCAAGGAACTTTTATTCTAACAAAGGGAATTATCCATGAATAGATAAGGTCCAGACATAATTAATTTTCTTAAAGAGAATAATGAAGAATATAGTAGGACCGTGTGAGGAGGTGGGGTTTGAACAGGTATCTCAGGGCTGAGGCTCTGTCCCTGAATCAGCACTCTCCATGATCAACAAGAAGTGAATTTTAATTTTGATTGTTGTCTGGAAAATATAGGATGACATAGAAATTAATACAACTCCATCAGAGTAGCTAGCTAACTGGTGTAGAAAATAAAAGCATGCCTGCTCATATAAACGTCTTAAGAAGTTAGGAAAACATAGCTGAATGCTTTCTCAACAACTGTCAGAACCTCTTTCCAATTCTTAGAAATAGACACTTGCAAAACATCTCCCTATCTTATCATCTCATCTTTAATACATCCATGCTACATGGAATGAAATGAGATTTCAAGAGGGAAAATAGCTTTATCAGCTACAAAAGTCCAAGATCTAGAATTCTAAACCCAGATCCTGTGAAATAAAAACATCTTGCTTTCTTTAAATAGTAATATAATCTAATCTTTGATTCCAACTGTCCTAGCTGAAATCCTGGTTTTATCCCTGACTAGTTAATGACTGTGAACTTGAAACATAACCCTTCAATGTCCCATTTCCTCACTTGTATATCAGGGATGATAAAGCTTACCTTAAAGTTTTCTTATGGGAATTTGAGAGGTAAATAATGGATAACATACATAACCTCTTGGCATACCTGCTGCTGCTGCTAAGTCACTTCAGTCGTGTCTGACTCTGTGAGACCCCATAGACGGTAGCCCACCAGGCTCCTCTGTCCCTGGGATTCTCCAGGCAAGAACACTGGAGTGGGTTGCCATTTCCTTCTCCAATGCATCAAAGTGAGAAGTCAAAGTGAAGTCGCTCAGTCGTGTCCGACTCTTGGCGACCCTATGGACTGTAGCCCACCAGGCTCCTCTGTCCATGGGATTTTCCAGGCAAGAGTACTGGAGTGGGGTGCAATTGCCTTCTCCGCTTGGCATACGTAGTAGGGAGTAAAATACAACCTTTAAAATTTATTATGTTATACATTATAATGACATTAATCATTTTAAATATGCTAATTTTGACAATAATTTTTTATAGCCCAAGCATAAACTGGGTTATATAAAATTTTAACGAGAAAAAAATACCAATCTGTATTTGCTGGTGGCTTGCTATCAGAACCTAGGTACACACAGGAATATGGATTTATTTTTTTAATCTATAGAATGGCCCTTCCAAGTTCCATTAGGAAAAAAAGGTTCATCAATTATCTTTGGCTCTACAATGGAGTAGATTAAGTCAACAACCGCTCCCCATGTCTCATGACTCTGGGCAGCTGGGTGGGCAGCCGGCTGCCCTGGACAGCTTCCCCAGGCTAAGGATGGGAGCTTTCAGAGTGGCTCTCACACGCAAGGCTTGGGGCTCTGCTTGACTGGCACATCTTTGCTAGGAAAGCTGTATTCTCAAGTGTCTCAACCTTCTCTGGGACCAGCTGGCCAGCACAAGTTTGTCCTCGTAGCTGTGGCAGGAATGCAAAAGGGCATACAACATACTCCAGATGCGTTTTCACATCTCTGCTCATTTCACACCTGCTAACATTGTATTGGCCAATCATGTCACACAAACAAATGGACCCAAGGGTCCTGAAGGTATTCTGTGTCTTTTGAGGGGAGGAGCTGTAACAGCAAAATGAATGGGTATGGATACTGAAAAGGTGGAACTGTCTCCACAAGAAGCAAACTTTCTCTTAGGAGAAAGGTATAAGAAAAACCCATCTTTGTGGTTTAAGGGTGGATTTTTTTTTCTTGGTAGAAGTAAAGTTTAGTGTACGGTTGAATATGTACCATGGGACTTTGGGAAAGTTATTTAACCTTACTGTGGTTTGGTGAAACAGGATAATAATTCAATCCATAACTTAAGTGTTTCTTTTATAAACAAGATAATCCATGGGACAGGCTTCAAACAAGATCTGTGTATAGTAAGTGATCAGTACAACTTTACTATTATTTGTAGCTGATCTCTGAAGAAGAAAATTAACAATTTTACACAAAGTCTAAAAGCCTCCCGAGACAAGGGGAATCCAAGACTCCAGTCTCTGTTTTAATTTTTGGAAGTGGTAGGGTAAATCTTAGAATTTTTTTGCTGATTATTTTGACTATTCTGTTCCTGGAATTTGCATTTAAATTTTAGACTCAGCTTATCAAAATCTGCCAACAACCTAATGAAATTTTGAATGATATTTTGTTGTTTTCAATAAATTCAGAGAAAATTAGCATGCTACAACACTATATATCTTTCAACACACGTACATGGTATATTTGAGTATTTATTTGGGTCTTAATTTCTCTGTGATGCTCTGAAATTTTCAATGTAGACATCTTACACATATTTTGTTAATGGAATTATTATTCCATCATTGGAAATTGAATTATTATTTTATTTTTCAATTGTTCAACTATATAAAAATAAAACTGTGTTTTAAAACCTCTAATGCACGTTTCAGAAAGCTTTTTCAAAGATTTCTTAAAATAGTCTAATAAAAAAATCTGACTGTTCAATTAGGACAGTTTTAACATTTTTCCTAAAACTGAATTTCATGTGCTTTTAGAATTATTGAAATGATTAACATCTCCTTTACAATGTCATATAAAGTGGGAATACTGGCCATTCTTGTCTTGAGCCACATATTTGGTTGGGAGGAAACTGGTTTTTCACTGTTTGGTGATAACTGAATTTTTTTTTTTTTTAGATGCCTTTATTAAGAAGTTCCCTTTTACCAACTATTTTCTGAGAGTTTTCCAAGAGTTTTATCATAAATAGATGGTGAATTTCTAAATTCCATTTATGCACCTATTAAATATACAGCCTTGACATACTCCTTTCCCAATTTTGAACCAGTCCATTGTTCTATATCTGATTCTAACTGTTGCTTCTTGAACTGCATACAGGTTTCTCAGGAGGTAGGTAGGGTGCTTTGGTAATCCCATCTCTTTAACAGTTTTCCACAGTTTGTTGTAATCCACACAGTAAAAGCCTTTAGCATAGTCAATGAAGCAGAAGTAGATGCTTTTCTGGAAGTCTCTTGCTTTTTCTGTGATCCAATGGATGTTGGCAATTTGATCTCTGTTTCCTCTGCCTTTTCTAAATCCAGGTTGTACATCTGGAAATTCTCAGTTCACATACTGTTGAAGCCTGGCTTGAAGAATTTTGAGCAATACCTTTGTAGCATGTGAGGGCTTCCCTGATAGCTCAGTTGTTAAAGAATCAGCCTGCAATGCAGGAGACCCCAGTTCGATTCCTGGGTCGGGAAGCTCTGCTGGAGAAGGGATAGGCTACCCATTCCAGTATTCTTGGGCTTCCCTGTGGCTCACCTGGTAAAGAATCTGCTTCTATGCAGGAGACCTGGTTCGACCCCTGGGTTGCAAAGATCCCCTGGAAAAGGGAAAGGTTAACCACTCCACTATTCTGGCCTGGAGAATTCCATGGATTTGAGTATAACTCAGCTGGAATTCTATCACTTCCACTAGCTTTGTTCATAGTAATGCTTCCTAAGGCTCACTTGACTTCACACTCCAGGATGTCTGGCTCTAGGTGAGTGATCACACCATAGTTGTCTTTCAAGTGGGTAATGACCTCAATGCAGGTCATTAAGACCCTTTTTGTACATTTCTGCATAATGGCTTTACATTATGATAAGAATTTTGGCAGTAGACATAGGACTGATAAGAGTTTTCAGTTTCTTTTTGTATAAATTTTGGTAATTTTTGTCTTTTTGGATATTTTCCAATTTTATCTGTTTTTAAATACTTTGGAATAGTTATGCAAAATGTTATATTATTATCTTTGGATACTATTGGAATCTCTATTAAGGAACTGTATTTATTCCTGATATTGAAAGTTCCATTCTATTTTCCAATTTTTTTTTTGAAGTCAGTTCCCAGTTGAGTGTTTCTGTTTTGATCATCTGCTTTGATCACTGTCTAATTTACAGATTTACTCTTTCATTCATTACAGACCCATGGATTGAACCTAGGTCTCCAGCACTGCAGGAAGATTCTTTACCATCTAAGCCACCAGGGAAGCCCTCACTTATTCATCAGTTCACTTGAGTTCAGTAGCTCAGTGTCCTAATATTTGTGATCCCATGGACTACAGCACCCTATCGATCACCAACTTCCGGAGTTTACCCAAACTCATGCCCATTGAGTTGGTGATGCCATCCAACCAATTGATCCTATGTTGTGCCCTTCTCTGCCTGCCTTCAATCTTTCCCTGCATCAGGGTCTTTTCAAATAGGTCAGCTCTTCCCATCAGGTGGCCAAAGTATTGGAGGTTATGATTAAACATCAGTCCTTCCAATGAACACTCAGGACTGTACTCCTTTAGGATGGACTGGTTGAATCTCCTGGCAGTCCAAGGGAAAATCAAGAGCTTTCCCCTACACCACAGTTCAAAAGCATCAATTCTTTAATGCTCAGTTTTCTTTATAGTCCAACTCTTACATCCATACATGACTACTGGAAAAACCATAGCCTTGACTAGATGGACCTTTGTTGGTAAAGTAATGTCTCTGCTTTTTAATATACTGTCTATGTTGGTCATAACTGTCCTTTCAAAGAGTAAGCATCTTTTAATTTCATGGCTACAGTCACCATCTTTAGTAATTTTGGAGCCCCCCAAAATAAAGTCTGCCACTGTTTCCACTGTTTCCACTGTTTCCTCATCTATCTGCCATAAAGTGATGGGACCAAATGCTGTGATCTTTGTTTTCTGAATGCTGAGCTTTAAGCCAACTTTTTCACTCCCCTCTCTCAGTTTCATCAAGAGGCTCTTTAGTTCTTCACTTTCTGCCATAAGGGTGGTGTCATCTGCATATCTGAGGTTATTGATATTTCTCCTGGCAATCTTGATTCCAGCTTGTGCTTCATCAAACCCAGTGTTTCTCATGATATACTCTGCATATAGGTTAAATAAGCAGGGTGACAATATACAGCCTTGACATATTCCTTTTCCTATATGGAACCAGTCTGTTGTTCCATGTCGAGTTCTAGTTGTTGCTTCCTGAGCAGCATACAGGTTTCTCAAGAGGAAAATCAGGTGGTCTGGTATTCCCATCTCATTCAGAATTTTCCACAGTTTATTGTGATCCACACAGTCAAAGGCTTTGGCATAGTCAGTAAAGAAGAAATAAATGTTTTCCTGGAACTCTCTTGCCTTTTTGATGATCCAGCAGATGTTGGCAATTTGATCTCTGGTTCTTCTGTCTTTTCTAAAATCAGCTTGAACATCGAGAAGTTCAAAGTTCACATATTGCTGAAGCCTGGCTTGGAGAATTTTAAGCTTTACTTTATTAGCCTTTGANTGGCAGTAGACATAGGACTGATAAGAGTTTTCAGTTTCTTTTTGTATAAATTTTGGTAATTTTTGTCTTTTTGGATATTTTCCAATTTTATCTGTTTTTAAATACTTTGGAATAGTTATGCAAAATGTTATATTATTATCTTTGGATACTATTGGAATCTCTATTAAGGAACTGTATTTATTCCTGATATTGAAAGTTCCATTCTATTTTCCAATTTTTTTTTTGAAGTCAGTTCCCAGTTGAGTGTTTCTGTTTTGATCATCTGCTTTGATCACTGTCTAATTTACAGATTTACTCTTTCATTCATTACAGACCCATGGATTGAACCTAGGTCTCCAGCACTGCAGGAAGATTCTTTACCATCTAAGCCACCAGGGAAGCCCTCACTTATTCATCAGTTCACTTGAGTTCAGTAGCTCAGTGTCCTAATATTTGTGATCCCATGGACTACAGCACCCTATCGATCACCAACTTCCGGAGTTTACCCAAACTCATGCCCATTGAGTTGGTGATGCCATCCAACCAATTGATCCTATGTTGTGCCCTTCTCTGCCTGCCTTCAATCTTTCCCTGCATCAGGGTCTTTTCAAATAGGTCAGCTCTTCCCATCAGGTGGCCAAAGTATTGGAGGTTATGATTAAACATCAGTCCTTCCAATGAACACTCAGGACTGTACTCCTTTAGGATGGACTGGTTGAATCTCCTGGCAGTCCAAGGGAAAATCAAGAGCTTTCCCCTACACCACAGTTCAAAAGCATCAATTCTTTAATGCTCAGTTTTCTTTATAGTCCAACTCTTACATCCATACATGACTACTGGAAAAACCATAGCCTTGACTAGATGGACCTTTGTTGGTAAAGTAATGTCTCTGCTTTTTAATATACTGTCTATGTTGGTCATAACTGTCCTTTCAAAGAGTAAGCATCTTTTAATTTCATGGCTACAGTCACCATCTTTAGTAATTTTGGAGCCCCCCAAAATAAAGTCTGCCACTGTTTCCACTGTTTCCACTGTTTCCTCATCTATCTGCCATAAAGTGATGGGACCAAATGCTGTGATCTTTGTTTTCTGAATGCTGAGCTTTAAGCCAACTTTTTCACTCCCCTCTCTCAGTTTCATCAAGAGGCTCTTTAGTTCTTCACTTTCTGCCATAAGGGTGGTGTCATCTGCATATCTGAGGTTATTGATATTTCTCCTGGCAATCTTGATTCCAGCTTGTGCTTCATCAAACCCAGTGTTTCTCATGATATACTCTGCATATAGGTTAAATAAGCAGGGTGACAATATACAGCCTTGACATATTCCTTTTCCTATATGGAACCAGTCTGTTGTTCCATGTCGAGTTCTAGTTGTTGCTTCCTGAGCAGCATACAGGTTTCTCAAGAGGAAAATCAGGTGGTCTGGTATTCCCATCTCATTCAGAATTTTCCACAGTTTATTGTGATCCACACAGTCAAAGGCTTTGGCATAGTCAGTAAAGAAGAAATAAATGTTTTCCTGGAACTCTCTTGCCTTTTTGATGATCCAGCAGATGTTGGCAATTTGATCTCTGGTTCTTCTGTCTTTTCTAAAATCAGCTTGAACATCGAGAAGTTCAAAGTTCACATATTGCTGAAGCCTGGCTTGGAGAATTTTAAGCTTTACTTTATTAGCCTTTGAGATGAGTGCAACTGTGTGGTAGTTTGAGCACTCTTTGGCATTACCTTTCTTTGGGATTGGAAGGAAAAGTGGCTTTTTCCAGTCCCGTGGGGACTGCTGAGTTTTCCAAATTTGCTGGCATATTGAGTGCAGCACTTTCACAGCATCTCCTTTTAGGATTTAAAATAGCTCAAGTGGAATTCCATCATCTCCATTAGCATTATTTGTAGTGGTGCTTCCTAAGACCCACTTGACTTCGCATTCCAGGATTTCTTGCTCTAGGTGAGTGATCAACCATCATATTTATTTCGGTCATGAAGATCTTTTTTTGGACAGTTCCTCTGTGTATTCTTGCCATCTCTTCTTAATATCTTCTGCTTCTGTTAGGTCCGTACCATTTGTCATTTATTTGGCCCATCTTTGCATGAAGTGTTCCCTTGGTATCTCTAGTCTTTCCCATTCTAATGTTTTCCCATATTTCTTTGCACTGATCACTGAGGAAGGCTTTCTTACCTCTCCTTGCTATTCTTTGGGACTCTGCATTCAAGTGGGTATATCTTTCCTTTTCTCCTTTGCTTTTCACTTCTCTTTTTTTCACAGCTATTTGTAAGGCCTCCTGAGATAGCCATTTCAATTTTTTTCATTTCTTTTTTTGGGGGGATCATCTTAATCCCTGTCTCTTATCCAGTATCACAAACCTCTGTGTATAGTTCTTCAGGCAGTCTGTATATCATCTAATCCCTTAAAACTATTTTTCACTTCCACTATATAATCATAAGAGATTTGGTTTAGGTCATACCTGAATGGTCTAGTGGTTTCCCCTTCTTCTTCAATTTCAGTCTGAATGTGGCAATAACGAGTTTGTGATCTGAGACACAGTTAGCTCCCAGTCTTGGTTTTGCTGACTATATAGAGTTTCTCCTTTTGGCTTCAAAGAATAAAATCAATCTGATTTCGATGTTGACCATCTGGTGATGTCCATGTGTAGAGTCTTCTCTTGTATTGTTGGAAGAGGGTGTTTGCTATGACCAGTGCATTCTCTTGGTAGAACTCTATTAGCCTCTGCCCTGGTTCATTCTGTACTCCAAGGCTAAATTTGCCTGATACTCTACGTATTTCTTGACTTCTTAATTTTGCATTCCAATCCCCTATAATGAAAAGGACATCTTTTGGGGGGTGGTAGTTCTAGAAAGTCTTGTAAGTCTTCATAGGACTGTTTCACTTCAGCTTCTTCAGTATTACTGGTCAGTGCATAGACTTGGATAACTATAATACTGAATGGTATGCCTTGGAAATGAACAAAGATCATTCTATCATTTTTGAGATTGCACCCAAGTACTGCATTTCCAATTATTCTGTTGACTAGGATGGCTATTCCATTTCTTCTAAGGGATTCTTGCCCATTATAGTAGATATAATGGTCATCTGAGTTAAATTCACCCATTCCGGTCCATTTTAGTTCACTGATTCCTCAAATATCGATGTTCACTCTTTCCATCTCCTGTTTGACCACTTCCCATTTGCCTTGATTCATGGACCTAACATTCCATGTTCCCATGCCATATTGCTCTTTACAGCATTGGATCTTACTTCCATCACCAGTCCCATCCACAACTGGGTGTTGCTTTTACTTTGGCTCCATCTCTTCATTCTCCACTGATCTCCAGTAGCATATTGGGCACTGACCTACCTGGGGAGTTCATCTTTCAGTTTCCTGTTGTTTTGCCTTTTATGCTGTTAATGGGGTTCTCAAGGCAAGAATACAGAAGTGACTTGCCTTGCCCTTCTCCCGTGGGCCATATTTTGTCAGAACTATCCTCTATGATCCGTCCATCTTGGGTGGCCCTAACACATCATGGGTCATAGTTTTATTGAGTTAGACAAGGCTGTGGTTCATGTGATTAGATTGGTTAGTTAAGAAAAGTTAGCTGAATGAATTAAACAGCTAGAAAGTATAGTTATGAAAATATAAAATGTTCTTCAGTTCAGTTCAGTTCAGTCGCCCAGTCGTGTCTGACTTTTTGCAACCCCATGAATCACAGCACGCCAGGCCTCCCTGTCTATCACCAACTCCCGGAGTTCACTCAGACTCACGTCCATCAAGTCAGTGATGCCATCCAGCCATCTCATCCTCTGTTGTCCCCTTCTCCTCCTGCCCCCAATCCTTCCCACCATCAGAGTCTTTTCCAATGAGTCAACTCTTCGAATGAGGTGGCCAAATGTTCTTAACATAGCATAAACTTGGTGTTCACTATCTCCTAGAATTTGCTCCAATTAATGTCCACTGAGTTGGTAATGCTATCTAACCATCTTATCCTATGCAGCCCTCTTCTCTTTTGGCTTCAGTCTTTACCAGCAGGGTCTTTTTCTAATGAGTTGGCTGTTTTCCAAAGTGGCCAAAATACTGGAGTTTCAGCTTCAGCATCGGTCCTTCCAATAAATATTCAGTGTTGATTTCCTTTAGGATTGACTGGTTTAATCTCCCTGCTGTCCAAGGGACTCTCAAGAGTCCTCTCCAGCACCTCTGTTCAAAAGCATCATTTCTTCATCGCTCAGTCTTCTTTATCCATACATGACTCCTGGAAAAACCATGGCTTTGATTATATGTACCTTTGTCTGCAATAAAAATCTCTGATTTTTATAAGTTGTCTGGGTTTGTCAGTGCTTTCTTTCCAAGGAGGAAACGTCTTTTAATTTCATGGCTGTAGTCACCATCTGCTGTGATTTTGGAGCTCAAGAAAACGTATTTCATCTTTATTTTTTCTGCTTGGTGTTCATGGTGATTTTTGCATCTTTAGGAAGAAATTTCATAACTTCTGAATACATTTTAGCTATTATATATTAAAATGTTGCTTCTCTTCCATTGTTTGATTTTCTTTGATTTCAGCAAGTTGTCCTTTAGTAATTTTGCTCCCTTCTAATATTTCCACTTTTTTCCTTAATGTCTCATTCTGTTTTTTTTTCCCCCTGAATTAGCTTTCATTCCCTCAATTGTGTGTTAATTTGTCTTACACAATGTTCAAAATACTTACTTCCACTGAATTTAAAATATTAATTTTTAGAATTTCTTTTTTTATTACATTGAGTTTTTTTTTTTTTTTAATTCTATGTCCTTATCTGAAATTTTAGTCCAGACTGCCTAGCAGGTCATTGTCATATTTGGAAATGATGTTGTGTTGTCAACATCTTATTTTCTCATAACTATATTTTCTAGCTATTTATATCATTCAGCTAACTTTTCCTACTATTGTCCAAATCTGACCATTTCAATGACTATAGTTTAGATTCACAAATAGACTCCTGATGAAATATAGAATGTCGAGCAAAAAGTTTGTTAGATCAGCTTATAATTTATGTAGACTTCTGTCAGTACATTATAGATTATGTATCAATTTATTATATGCTGGATGATTGGGAGACAGTTTTCTTGGTTTCCCTTGTTTTCAAACAACATAGACATACAAAATATATAGCTAAGTTTTTTTCTGTGCCACTCTAATAATCAGACTTTGTTCTTGGTTATGGTGACTATTTAAAGAAAATATCTACCATCTGGAGGCTTTTTCATTGTCAAGCAGCTAACTTTCCTAAGAAATACTTTCTCCTCTTAATAATTTTCAGTCATTGGTAGATTTATAGGAGGTTAATTTCACATTTTTTTGAAAAAAGTTACTCAGTAATTTCTTTCTTAAATATATTTGTAATAGTCTGATCTATTTTCTTTCACATAACACATGATCCAAATAACTGCTGACAAAAAATGGGCATTTACCTAACACTATAGTTAGGATAAAAGGAATCATTGTTACAAGAGAAGGAAGATTTAAGTTCAGGATATAGCTTAGTTGTCAAATTAGTAACATTATAAATAAACCATATTTTAAAACAGAAAATGTACTTCTACATTTTTGCATATTAAACAGGTCAAGAAAACATCTAAGCCTTTGCCTTATGAAATTGGTAAATGAAAACTTGAGAATATAGATGAAAGGCTATTAGAATCTAACAATAATAAATGAGAGATAAATGTTCCTTTAAGCACGAAAAACATATTTAAGACAAAACTAATTCAGTAAGTCATATATATAATAAGACTTCCTTGGTGGTTCAGATGGTAAAGAGTCTGTCTACAATGCAGGAGACCTAAACACCAGCAGAGTTCTGCATTAAACGAGTAACTTAAATGTCAACAAGCTAATGTAATGTAAGTAGAAATAATATAAAGATAGTAGATAGTGAAGACAGTCTAATTCTACTGTGTTGATTCAGTTCAGTTCAGTTCAATCGCTCAGTCGTGTCTGACTCTTTGCAACCCCATGAATTGCAGCACACACAGACTCCTTGTCTATCACCAACTCCTAGAGTTTACTCAAACTCATCTCCATGGAGTCAGTGAGGCCATCCAGCCATCTCATCCTCTGTTGTCCCTTTCTCCTCTCACCTTTAGTCTTTCCCAGCATCCAGATCTTTTCCAGTGAGCCAGTACTTTGCATCAGGGGGCCAGAATATAGGAGTTTCGGCTTCAGCATCAGTTCTTCCAATGAACACCCAGAACTGATCTCCTTTAGGATGGACTAGTTGGATCTCCTTGCAATCCAAGGGACTCTCAAGAGTCTTCTCCATTACCACAGTTCAAAAGCATCAATACTATTTTTAATGCTTTAAATATTATACCTTTAAATAGAAGAATTGTTTTGCTAAACTTTTATAACATGTTTTCTGAAATTAACTTCATGTTACTGTAGGCATATCACTGAAAGAAACTGAACTAAGAGACAGGTTTTGATTCTGCTTCACAACAGTGAGACAAAGTCATGTATTTTCCCTCCAGTAGAGATGCTTAATATTCATCATATGACAGAAACCCCCTAAAACTGAAGTTCCCATGGAAATGTAAAGCTAGGATTTCCTCCTGTCAACACAGTTCAGTTCAGTTGCTCAGTCGTGTCTGACTCTTTGCGACCCCATGAATCGCAGCACACCAAGCCTCCCTGTCCATCACAAACTCCCGGAGTTCACTCAGACTCACGTCCATCGAGTCAGTGATGCCATCCAGCCGTCTCATCCTCTGTCATCCCCTTCTNTTTTTTTAGGTTACAAATGTTGTTTTATCAATTTGATTTCACTAGTTAGCTTGCAATTCTACAGTTTATTAAACTGTTATATATTCTTTAAAAAATCACTATTTGGCAAAAATAGGGAAGAAGGTTAGTATGATATAGAGTAGGACTGTCAGTAGCTAGGAATTAAGAGACTTTAAGTGATAATCTAGGTTTTAATATTAAATAGTGTGAATTTTGATAAACCTCTGAGAATTTGACAAACCTCTGAGATGATATCCGAGCAACGTCTCAGTTAGACAGTGACTTGTGTCACTGAAATTTAGAGGGAGGAAAGATATTATCTGATATTCGGATTCTAGCAAAAAATACTTTTTGCTCAATACTTTCATGAAGGAAAATAATTATGAAGACACTAAAACTTGGAAATTCAGGGCCAATTTGTTACCTTAGTTACAAATAAGTCTTACAGAATATTATATTATTAGTAGTATTAACAATACTATATTATTATAGAAAATATTATTAATAGGAGGATGAAAATAAGTATTTTGCCACTGTTGGGTGGAAATCATTCTTTCAGTAAAAAAGAGTTTAAAAAGGAAATGTTTTTTTCCCTACTCATCTTGCCTTCAATCAGTCCAGCTGCCTTTTAGCAGTCAAGCAACTGATTATCACTATTGTGTTTGAATCATCAAGGCCTCAAAATGAACTGCTTGAGGAAAATGGTTTGAAAGAGATCCATACGTATACACTGGCATCAGTCTTCAGTCTCTTCTTTCTAGTGGCATTGCTTTCAAGTCAAGTTGGCTTGTGTCCAAAAGAAAAAAAAAAAAAATCAACAGTTAAACAGCTGGTACCAATTATCCTAACTTCAGTGGGACTCTACACTCAAGTGTCAAGAAGCAAACTGGATCTATGATAGGATGGATTTGTTGTTTTGTAACTTGATCATGATATTGGTGCTCACTTTGCCCACTGCCTTCTATTTAATCTCCAGAATCATATACCTAAACTCTCACAGAAAGCAAGTGCTGTTATTTTGTGTGCCTTTATAAACTCATTAAATTACTAGAGTAAAAAAAAAATAGAAAAGTGGATATAAAAGTTTGAACAAGTATTTACCTGATGTCAAAATATATTTTGATACTAGCTCAGGGATATGGAATTCTAGAAGAGAAAAATACTGTGATAATGAATATAATGATATGTACGTAGCATTTTTTCTAGTGTCAACGACTGTTAAAAATATAGTTCTTCTCAAGTTTCCTTAAGGAAGTTGTGTTACATTATTGATTTGTTTAAAAATATTGTCTTCCAAAGATATACAATGACATTTTGTAACATATTCTCATATTTACAATTCATGTTTTAAGTTTTATAAACTTGCCTCATTTTTTTTTAAGAGCTTAGATTGTAACTCTAGCAGTCTGAGGTGCTATTCTATAGAACCAGGAAGTAAATGTTGGCAATATTAAATAGGATTTGGACAAGAAAAATTCCAGTTCATAATTTTAGTCCCTAAGAAGTACAAGTTCTAAATTTGGCAAGATANTGGAAGTTGTGTTACATTATTGATTTGTTTAAAAATATTTGTCTTCCAAAGATATACAATAACATTTTGTAACATATTCTCATATTTACAATTCATGTTTTAAGTTTTATAAAGTTGCCTCATTTTTTTTTACGAGCTTAGATTGTAACTCTAGCAGTCTATGGTGCTATTCTATAGAACCAGGAAGTAAATGTTGGCAATATTAAATAGAATTTGGACAAGAAAAATTCCAGTTCATAATTTTAGTCCCTAAGAAGTACAAGTTCTAAATTTGGCAAGATATACTGGTTTTAATATTTTCTACTCTGAAATAGAAACGCTCTTAAAAGTTTACTTTAGGAAAAAGAAATCCATTGCTCTCCATCAAGACAAGCATCTCACAAATCACAAAGAGGATTTTGTAACTAAGCAACGAAGGTCAGTGAAACAGTGATCAAAGTTTGGAGAACCAGCTGANTATACTGGTTTTAATATTTTCTACTCTGAAATAGAAACGCTCTTAAAAGTTTACTTTAGGAAAAAGAAATCCATTGCTCTCCATCAAGACAAGCATCTCACAAATCACAAAGAGGATTTTGTAACTAAGCAACGAAGGTCAGTGAAACAGTGATCAAAGTTTGGAGAACCAGCTGAACACACACACACTCCAAGAAAAGTGTGGACCTGCACTGCAAGGGAAGAAAATTAACACTGTATTTTGAAGCACTCCTTTTTAAAACCTATAATTCCATTGAACTATGCAGGTGTACACTGAAAAACAGCTGATAAATCTGCTCTAGATCCACATTTTGAATAATAAAATGATATTTTATTCAAAAGATTTTCTGTTATAAATATACTCTGATCAGCCACGAAACTGGAAAACAAACATCAACAAAACCTTAACATAGGCATTTTTCTAACTGGATGATTTCACTTGAATAGTACCTGATTACTTGATTTTCCTAGGCAAAGCTACACGCTCATAAAGAAAGTATAAGATTTGCTGAGTCCTTCAGTGGAGACTGTTAAAATGGATGAAAAGCTTTCATGAGTTCTCATAAACTTTCCCAAGTGACTGTAATTGATATTTGTTTTTTAAATTGATATAAAGCATAGCATATTGATCAATACTACAAAATTATGGTATCTATCAGAATTCTAGAAGGTGACAAATATTACACTGATTGCAGAGTTGTTAGTTTGAGAAGCTCAAAACTGTCCTGGGTCTGAAGCTCCAAATAATTGTGTCAGAAATTGTATTGAATATTGCAATCATTTGCACTGTTAATTTTACAAGTGCCTCACTGGGTACGTAACAGGGAAAAGAACTTTAAAGTTTACATGTAACTTCAAGTCTTCTAAACTTGAGCTGGGTGGATTTGGTAGGCAACTTGGATGCATTTGGTTTTATTCTGTTTGCCTACTTTACATCTTTTTTTTTTTTTTTCCAAAAACCAGGTTCATATATGTGAAAAGAGACTGCTGTTGCCTAAAGTGTTCACCACATGCTCAGAGAAGCTATTAAGTTGAATAGCTGGTTGCATTGAATTATCACTTAGTTCTATGACATCATATTNTTATTCTGTTTGCCTACTTTACATCTTTTTTTTTTTTTTTCCAAAAACCAGGTTCATATATGTGAAAAGAGACTGCTGTTGCCTAAAGTGTTCACCACATGCTCAGAGAAGCTATTAAGTTGAATAGCTGGTTGCATTGAATTATCACTTAGTTCTATGACATCATATTTAAATTCCTTAAATCTAGACTCAATAATGAAATTCCTGATGCCATTTTAGCAATACACATCTTGCTTAAGAAACATAGTACATATTGGTCAAATAAATGAAAAAAATGTGGGATGTATTCATGGAATCAAAATTTCAAATTGTTTTCACATATTGTACAGGTGCAAAAAAGGCACAGATATGCATTTTCTTTACGGTACATTCACCTCCACTAACTCTTCTACCTACTTCTATTTTTGCCTATTGCACATCTAACTTGGCTTCCATGAGGCCATAATTAAGTGTAATCTTGTTGTTGGCTTAAAAAGAAACCTGTACATCACAGTAATGTGGCATTCACTGGGCCTTAGTGTTATCATCTCAGCACAGATGCATGACCTGAAACTACTGCTNCTAACTCTTCTACCTACTTCTATTTTTGCCTATTGCACATCTAACTTGGCTTCCATGAGGCCATAATTAAGTGTAATCTTGTTGTTGGCTTAAAAAGAAACCTGTACATCACAGTAATGTGGCATTCACTGGGCCTTAGTGTTATCATCTCAGCACAGATGCATGACCTGAAACTACTGCTGGATATTGAGAAAATATATTTGTGTGCCTGTAAGTTTACAAGTGAATGCATAAGCTGCTTGGTTCAGCAGTATTTTCTGAACTTGTAACCTTTCCCTCTTCACTGACCTGCAGGAGGGAGGAGGACTTTATAACAGCAAGGACTCTAGATACATTTGAGAATTTATGCCCCAGTGCAGAGAACAGTAGGGAAGTCAGACTCAGGCACAGGATAACTGACTGTATCAGAAGAATATCAGGCACCACATTAAAGTTCACTTACACACTATATTATCAGTCAGATTGTTTTTAATGCATAAGACAGTCCTGTAGAGAAAGCTGGATATGGAATAAAAATCATACACACACACACACACACACACATATATATATAAACAGATTTAGTGCAAAACTATGGACATCATTTTAAAGGTCTACTTTTTTATTCGTAAAACCAAAACTTTAAAATATTATATTGTTTATACATTCTAAAAGTATAAATCATCTAGTTAATGTTTTATTAGAAATAAAATTTACATGGAAATAAAGAATGAAGCAGAATTTTCAAAGAAATGATTCACAAGCCAAAACTTAACAAAAACATTATTAAAAGAATAAGAGTTTTCCCCTAATATGTTCACTACATATATCCATATATCCTTTAGTAATAGAAATAAATTTCTTTAAAAATATTTTATTCAAATGTCATCCTTTGGACTGGAAAAATGCTGAATATTATTTTAGATAAGAATCATGAATTGAAAAAGGTTACCATTTAGTAACATAATTTTTTTAGATGTGAATAGGTAAATATATTATCTTTCAATATTTCTTAATATGTACTAGGCTTTTTATCTCCCTATAAAAATGAATGTGTTTCAAAACAGATTTGCCATAAGGTTTTCATATATGACCAATTTTCACAATAAATGACATCTGTGAGCCAGATGGAATTAACAAAAAAATTCCTTTACTTCCTGTGTTGCTCAAGAGAAAAATAATACTGATCATTTTGACCTCAAAACAACCACAATTTCACTGTCTGAAGATTACAGCATTTTTCACAATTGGTCCTAGAACAAAATGATTTCTACATTGACAGCTTTTTCAATAGGTTTTATCTTGTTAAAGGATTAATACTTTAAAAAAAAAAAAAAACTACCTATTGAAAGCTAGAAATTTTCCATACTAACGTGATAATAAACTATCTGGGCTTCTATAAACCTAGGTGCCTCACCACTTTTTCATTATATTACTGGCAAATAACATACAGATAAAGCAAATATTAGCTCAAATTTTACATTTAAGTACTGATATATTCATTTAGTAGTTAAATTTAAAGTTTTATAAAGTTTTATAATGTATTCTCCAGAATATCCAAAATCATGTAAATCTTACACAAGAAAAACAAAACGTAGCAACCCTCAAATTTCACTTCATTTGGTAAAACAACTTTCAGTGTAAATAATTTGACTTATACATTTAGTGTTTCAGTTTGTTCGTCTTGTTGTCTAGGCATAAACAAAGCAAACTGACAGTTAATATAAGAGTGCATCTACTGTTACAGGAGAGAACAACAATGAAGGACAGGAAGACAAAGATTTTGTAATAATGTAGAAGAAACATTTTAAAATTCCTTACATTTGAAAATGAAGAAAATATATGAAAAAACAAATTTTTATGGGTTATGGGGTACTTTGAATGTGTCTTTATGTTTAGCACTTTATGCATAATGTTGAATATTTGCAAGTCACCATTTCCCATAGACTGGAGTCTACTAAGGTAGGAATAATGCTTCATTCATTTATGCATTCTAAGTATTTAACAGACCTTTTGAAAGCAATAAAAATTTGGTAAATGAATGAAATTCTTCCATCAGTTTCACCAATAGCCACCTGTCAATATTACTATGTGCTATTACTGAAATATTAAAGAATAAATTTTAAATAACAGAATGAATAATTCTTTGTCAAAAATATATTTAGTTGACATTTGTCTTAACTAATCTTTTAGCTCTCAAAACAATAAGAAATTATTATTAAATGTTTTATATTCACTTATTAACAAAATTACAATAGAGTTGGTCTGGTTTCCCCATAATACTTCAATATTTTATTTATATACATGTTAAATTTTTTTAACTGAAGACTTTGTCAATAAATTATTAATGATAATCAATATCTGAGCAAAGACTATCTTTGGGATGAATAAGAAATATAGTGGCTATATAATCAATTATATTGAAGACTCTACAGAAATAAAATGGCATATTGCGAAAACAATTATTTGGTCATAATATTGAAATAAAGTAAATGTTTGACTTGAAAGAAAAATTTCTGTATTATTAAAAGGAAAAATGTTAAAGTCTTAACTGAGAGATTAAGTCATTTATTTGTAAACAATATAAAATTAATGAGATAGAATTCCAGAGGTCTTGTATAAATACCCATTACTGACTGTCATCATAAATTCCAAGCAGTCTCAATATGTGCAATAGTGTATATACAGTTGTGTGTGTGTGTGTGGTAACATATAAATATATATGTATATATGTGTCCATCACCTTCATCTATGTATTTATCTATCTGTCCATTTATCATCTGTATATTCATCTTAATAGTATTAACATTCATAGCTATACACTGTTTTTCTTCATATGGATGGACTTAAGACTACAGAAACTCTAAGCAACTTAATATGTGACATGAGATATAAAACTGTGAATATTTTTCATTAACTTATTACTGTTTTCTCATTGATTTCATAGAGAAAAAGAAACATATTGTTCCAATGATGCATGATACATTGGTTAAATTTTTCAAAAAAATTATAAGTAATTATGTATAAACACATATACATATACAACAAGGGCATATTATCACCACTAGACAAAAATGAAAAGCAATTAAAAAAAAGAAATTGCTTATATCTAGAAATGTAGCCATATCTTCAAGTGTGAATTAAAAATTATGTTTTTCATGCTATCCTGATTAATAATGGTTAAACAAACAAACTAACAAAATGCATTGTGGAATTAAAATATGTATGTTGGAGTTAAAAGCAGTATGCATCCATAGGACAGTATTATTTTTAATTGTTACAGGATACTTAGAGCACAAAATATATGTGTAAATTAAATTGAAAAACAATCTATGGTTCCACAGTTAGAAGGACAGGCACTAGGTGGCCTTGAAATTTGAAAAATTCCTTCAAATCAGTTGTTATAAACTGTTATAAACAGTTGTTATAAAACTTGTCCTGGAATTGCTGCCAGCCTTTTATTTTCAAAGTATAATCCCTATTTTTCATATAACAGATTTTCCAATACCTAGCCATAAATAAAGACCATCCACGCAGCATCAGTCTACAGAGACTGCGATATTTTGACTGCTTGTCTTTTTTCCCCCCTTAAACTACTTTTTGTGTTGGTTTGGTTTTTCAATAGAGTTCTACTACAGTATTCTGGCAAAATAGCAATGACCCACTCTCTGACTCATACAGTATGATTGTTTCCAGAAGTGTAGAGACATGATTTCATTTCCTCTGTCTTTTTTCTTTCTTTCTTTTGTTACAACTATATAGTGGGGTGAGTTTGGGATGCATATGATACTCCTTACAAAGAAATTGGAAAAAAAAAAAAAAAA